>VWYK01035832.1:0-15574 GCA_013399775.1 Semnornis frantzii
CCTGGGGCTGCGGGAAGGGAGTCGAGCTTGGGCGTCGGCACGGGCCGGCACGGGTGTGCAGGCGAGGCAGAGGGGTACAGAGACAAGAATACCGAGCTTATGGCTTCAGAAGAAGGCTCGGGGGTTCACCATTCCCCCGGTGCCCCGACAGCGCCGCAGCGGGCACAGAGTAAGACCCCTCCGCCGCAGCTCCCCGCCCCGGGCAGGAATTGGCCTCCGCCTCCGGGACAGGACCGCGGGGATGACCGCCGGGCATGGCAGACACAGCCCCTCCATGCCCCTGCTGTCGCTCTCTCGGGTGGCTCTTCAGCCGTCTCCGGCCGGACAGAGACTTGGCTTTGGGAGAGTCCTGCCGGGGCCGGGTATCCTGCGGGTGCCAGGGTGGGTTTGGGATGGGATTTGGGTTGGACTGGCTCAGACTGTGCCCCCGGGCCCTCGCGGGGTGCAGTAGGCCAGGCAGCCTCCCTCTCTCCCATCTCACCTCATCGTTGGGGTGCGTGGGCCAGGCTTGTGCCACCTTCTCTCACCTTCACTTGCCCAATGCTCTGTGCCCCCACCAGGCTGGGCAGGAGCATCTGAATGGCCATAGTGGTAGAGGGCCATGGGGTGAGCATCTACAGGGGGTGCTTTGGCCCCACGGGGCATTTGAGCTCACAAACCATGGAGCAGAACATAGGTGTGGGGGTCCTGGCAGAGGTCAGTGTCAGGGTAACTCATTGCCCCCCTAGGGAGGTGGGAATGGCAGCTTGTGCAAGGCTGGCTCACCCCACACCCTCCTAGCATGGATGTTCTCACGCACCCCATGCCACCCCTACAGGTGCTGGTGTTGAAGAGGGTCAGGTCTCCTGGCAGCAGGTGTGTGTGAAGCACTTGGGGCACGTAGGAGCAATGGCAGCTTCTCACTCATCCTACTCACAGATGCTTTCAAGAGAGGAGGCTGCCAGCAGCCAGCGGCTGGCAGGAGCCTTCCCACCACACCATGGCCATCAAGGTGGACCTTTCTCTGCCCTGCCAGGTGCTTCACCTCTCTTGGTGTTCTCCAGATGTTTCTGTCCTCACCCCAACACCATGCCCACACAGCCAAGCAGCTGTGAGGATGGCCACAGCCCTGCTCGTGGTGTCTCTCAGAGCTCACCACTTTGCCCTTTCCAGAAAGCTTTACCTGAAGGTGCATTTTATCTGGCAGGCCCTGCCTGCTGCCCCAGAACATCCAGATTACAGAGATTTGGGCTCTGGGTGCTGCCGAGAGCCTGTGCCAGGCTCAGACTACCACCAATGGGCTCTAGCAACAATCCATGTGCCCACGGGCTCTTTCCTGCTTGAGAAAGCCCTGGGTCACTCAAAAGCATTCAGTGCCTGAAATAAGACAGGGACCCTTTCTTGGCCTCTTCCCCAAAATACTTCAAATTGGGTAGTCAGGTAGGAGATGCCTTGAGGTAGCTGGGACCTGGTCTCAGGCAAACAGCAGCTGTGGACAGGCACTTTGGAGCATGAAGATGGAAGAGGTCCACATGCATTTCATTACCCCACCTCAACCTACCCTGTGCCACATTGCTGCCTGCATTCCCCAGCCATGGGAATTGCCTGTCCTGGAGCACCATGGGGTGCCCTGCTCTTGCTCGAGGAGAGTGGCCCCAGTGCCAGCTGCAGGGGCTGCAGGGGGTCCGGCACACTCTACATCACCCTTGCAGTTCACGTGCTCCTGTGAGCACTCTGCTTTGCCAGACTGCGGGCGAGCCCTGAGACCCACCGCAGCACCAGCAGCTTCCTGTGCTGGAGCAGCCTGAGGCTTCTGAGCTCTCAAAGGGTGTCCTTCTCCCATGGCCCCCAAAATGCCGGCCCTGTGGGATTTCAGTAGTCAGCTTCAAATGGGAAACAAATCTTTCCCGTGGTTCAGGAAAAGACAACTGATCTCCGAGGGGACTGCATCTTCTGCCAAAAAAAGGCCTGCCTGCTGCAAAAGCCTTTGATTCCCCCGCGCCTCCGTGCTTTCTGCAGAGGGAGTCAGCAAAACTGGCTCTTACTTTTACTGAAATCTCTGAATTTAGTATATGGGGAAGGAAGGGGCGGTGGTGAGAGAACAGACTCTAAAGCACGTCGCTGCAGGAGGATGAAATCAGTGGCATGTCCCTGATCCAGCCCTGGTGCCACGGGCAGCGCTGGGGACAGCGTCAGAGGGCAGGGGACCTCTTGGGGTGTAGGATGGGGATTAAAATACAGTGGTGGCTAGGTGCTGGGTCCTGCGGGCACTGTGGGCTCATAGCTGTCTGCTTTTGGCAGAACTCTTGGACAGAGGTTGGGAGCTGTTGGCACTTGTGATACTGCTATGTGGGTAAAGAGCTTAGGTGACATCCCTGGCTCCTTTCCTCCCCATCTCGAGGTTTTAGGGGCTGGTGAGCTGCTCCCCCACAGGCTGCTCTCCACAATGCTTCCATGCGGCCAGTTCTGTGTCCTTCCTGCCCATGATAGTTCATACTGGGGGGTGGCAATCAGGCCCTGTGCCACTGTATGTACCCTGGGGTCTGTGTCATTTGCAGTTGTGCCCTGGGGTCCCAGGTCACTGTAGGAACTGTCACATCCTGGCTTCTTGATAAGGTCACCCTGGGCAGAGGGGCTCTGGGACAGGGGGCACAGGCAAGCTCATGCTCTTGCTTGCTCATGCAGCAGTGGCACTGTCCCTGAGGACAGCAGCTTTACTTTTTGCTTTTCCAGGTGCTGAGGCTTCTGCCAGGGAAACAAGACCGGCCCTCCTCTTTACACCACACTGTGCCACCCCCTGCCACCCAATGCCTGGGAACTGCCTTCCCTCATCTTGACGGGTGACAGTGGGTGACACGGGGTGGTGTGGGTGCCCCGGCCAGTGCCGCCACATCCCATGGCGGTCCCCTTGGCTGCTTGGCTGTGGCTGATGCACCTGACCACCTGCCTGGCTGCTGGGCACAGCATGGCTGGCAAAAAGGAGATCAACATTGATGGGGATCTGGTGATTGGGGGCCTCTTCCCAGTCCATGAGAAAGGAGTGGGGAGTGAAGACTGTGGCAAGATCAACGAGCACCGAGGCATCCAGCGCCTGGAAGCCATGCTCTTTGCCCTGGATGAGATCAACAAGGATAGGAACATCCTGCCGGGGGTGAAGCTGGGTGCCCACATCCTCGACACTTGCTCCAAGGACACCTACGCCCTCGAGCAGTCCCTCGACTTCGTCCGCGCCTCCCTCACCAAGGTGGACGGCTCCGAGCACATCTGCCCTGATGGCTCCTACGCTGTCCACGATGATGTGCCCACTGCCATCACCGGTGTCATCGGGGGCTCCTACAGCGACGTTTCCATCCAGGTACCCCCAGGCCAGAGAGGCTCAGATGGGGCTTGGGGGGTTGACAAAAATGACACAAGGGAGTAGAATCCCAGTATCAGTGAGATGCCTCTGCCTGTAAGGCACATGCTCTCATGTCCCTCGTGGTGATCCTGTGCCGCTTTCTGCAATGGGGAGGGAATTCCAGCCTGGCACCTGAAATAGTCATTGTTCCTCTGCTGTGGTGGTGGGCTGCAGCCCTGATGCTGTGAGGAGCCTCCACCCACCATGAGCCAGTGGATTCATCCCACATGGGGATATGGGTTTATTCACCTCCCAGTCTTGGCAGCTAGTGCAGCTCCTCAGACCAGGACACTCTCAGTGCTTGGGTCCATGCTGTCCTTGGTGCCACCATGCTGCTGAATCTCTTGCCACTGCTAGGCAGTCTGAATGGTGCAAGCTGCCCTCCAGCAGCATTGGTACTGGTCCTTGGCATGCCATATCCTAGCATGAATGTGGAGAAGGATGTTTGCCCTCTCCTGCCTGACATATGCTGCCAGTGCCTCCAGGTGCTGCTCTTCTGGACAATGTGTGAAAACAAGATCTGTCTGAATGGCCACAGCCATGCCATGGCTGTCCCAGTCCGTTCTGGCCAGCATAGAGGTGGTTGTTGTGGTGCCCTGGCTCCCAGTGGGGGGGCTGTCCCTGGGAGTTGCCACGGTGTGGGAGAAGGGGTTGGCTCACCTCCAGCCTCATGGGTCCTGTCCCCCATGGGACGGGTGGGCAGTGGGGCTCAAGGCTACACCCCAACACAACAGTGACACTCCCAATGTCAGAATCGTGACAGGGATTCTATGGTGGCAATGTGTAGACGCTGCTCCTGGCAGACAGAGGTGCCCAGTCAGAGCAAGAGCCACTATGGCCTCCAAGCCCAGCCCAGGAGGTGCAGCCAGTTGTGAGGGGGCACCTGTCTCCAAGGGGCTCATCCATAGGGCTGCCTGATCTGGGCAGAATGGGCACAGGGGATACTGCCCTTATGTCCACAGTGATCCCATGGGAAGTGGCACCCTCAGTCTTGGCCCCAGCATTCACCCTTGGTGGAGTGCAACTTAGTCCTCCAAACTGACTTTGGAAACCCAGGGGCTGGCTTCAGTAGAAGAGCATCTCCTGAGGGTGCAGGAGCTGCTGGGGCCAGCTGAATCCTGTGGATGGGCCACAAGTGCACTAAGATTTAACGAGTTCCTGGGGTGTGTCAAACCCTGTCTGCTGGTCCCCAGTGTCCCTGCATCCTCCCGGCCGTGGGGTGGAGGGAGTCGGGGCTGAGTGATGGAGGACCGGGTGAAGGAGACAGCAGCCCAGTCCAGCCCACACGGGTTCTTGTCCATTCCCTTGCTGGAGGACCCTGTGTCACCATGGCTGGGGGCACTGTCAAGACCACGGCCAGACAGGTGGCGACACGGGCAGCCTGTGTGCCATCCAGGGACCACGAGTAGTGCTGGGGCAGCACAGTGCGCTGGCAGCTCCTTCTGTGTGACAAGGCCAGGCCGTGGCATCGCTGCTCTAGAGGCTTGCTTGCCGTTAGGGGACTTCAAAGTCGGGAACATTTGCGCACGCTAATGAAGCTGCAGCTCTCTCCTGGGGCAGTGAGATGGGAGCAGGCTTTTCAGCCCCGCTGGCATGGCCAAGCCCCTGCCTGGCCGCCTCAAGGCCTGGGCTTAGCAGTCTCATTAATGGGGCTTTTTCCCCCTTTGAAGATAAAAAAGGCTTCTGCCAAGCAGTGGAATGTGCTGGTCCTGCTGGGCCGCTGCTGTAGGATGCTCAGGTGCTGATCCCCAGGCTCAGCCCTGCATCTCCCCGGGGCTGGCGGGGACGACTCTGTCGTAGCTCCTAGAGTCCTTTTCCCTCCGTGCCAGGGGGCTGCCAGGCACCCTGGCTTTCTCCATACCCTCTCCTACAGGCCACCTTTGGGCAAGTTTCTGCTTTTGCCATGAATCCATTTAGCCTCTCCCCATCCCTGAATGTCAAAAGTGAGAGCATGAAATACTAACAGAGAGAAAATGAGCACATCTGTGAGCTCGGGCAGCTCTGGGATTGTGCCATTTGTCTATCTGTCCACTAAGAGGACCCTCCAAGTGGATAGGAACTTGCTCATCAGCCCTGTGGTCATGCTTAGGGGGCGTCATGGTACACTTGGTGTTGGGCAGGGGCCTCTGATGGGATGCCTCTTCAGGCACTCATTTCTCCTCCACGCAGGTGGCCAACTTGCTGCGGCTCTTCCAGATCCCCCAGATCAGCTATGCCTCCACCAGTGCCAAGCTCAGTGACAAGTCTCGCTATGACTACTTTGCCCGTACTGTCCCACCAGACTTCTACCAAGCCAAAGCCATGGCAGAGATCCTCCGTTTTTTCAACTGGACCTACGTCTCCACCGTGGCCTCAGAGGGTGACTATGGGGAGACGGGGATCGAAGCCTTTGAGCAAGAAGCCCGCATGCGCAACATCTGCATCGCCACCTCAGAGAAGGTAGGGCGCTCCATGAACAAGAAGACCTACGATGGAGTGGTCCGGGCTCTGCTGCAGAAGCCCAATGCCAGAGTGGTTGTACTATTCACTCGAAGTGAAGATGCTCGAGAACTGCTGACGGCTGCTCAGAGAGCAAACGTGTCCTTTATGTGGGTGGCCAGTGATGGGTGGGGAGCCCTTGAAAGTGTGGTGGCTGGGAGTGAAGCAGTGGCAGAGGGAGCCATCACTATCGAGCTGGCAGCCTACCCCATCAAGGAGTTTGCTGCCCACTTCCTTAACCTCCACCCATACAATAACAGCCGAAATCCCTGGTTTCGGGAGTTTTGGGAGCAGAAGTTCAAGTGCAGCTTCCACACACAGGACTGTAGCTGGTACTCCCTCAAGACAGGCAAGTTTGAGCCAGAGTCCAAGATAACATTTGTGGTCAACGCGGTCTATGCCATGGCTCACTCCCTCCACAACATGCACCAGGTGCTGTGTCCCAACACCACCAAGCTCTGCGATGCCATGAAGCCTGTCAATGGCAAGAGGTTATACAAGGATTTCATACTCAATGTTAATTTTGATGGTAAGTACATATGGGGTTTGGCTGGCCAATTGGGATGGGTGGAGGGGCAGTGAAGAGAGACACAAATCTGACTCAAGATCCTCTGATTTCTCCAGCCTGCCTGTACCCAGGAGCCCTTTAGCTGTGGGCTGTGCTTATCCCAGAATGCCCACATCAAACCATCACCCTTTGGAGGCAATACAGGCCTTCAGTCCCTAGTGTGGAGAAGCTGGTGACCAGCTTCATCCTGCTACAGCTGGGTGGAGACAGCCCCACAAGGGACCCTCTGAGAACATGGATCCTTGAAGATTTCACCTGCAAGTCTCATTTTATTCACATTTCAGGGATTAAACTGGTGGTATGCCCTTAATCAGAGACCCACACTGTCTGGGGTGAGTTAGAAGCATGTCATCTGTGACTCAAGCTGAGCCCAGCTACCTAGGTGTCACTGAGAGCCATGCAGGCTGCAAAATCCTTGGATTTGCCCCTTGCAGGGCTGGCTGGGGCTGCCAAGCTCTTAGACATTTGGGGAAGTAGTTCTTCAGCTTTGCTTCCCTGCTCCTAACATGTACATAGGTGGTATGAGAGTGTGGCTCTGTCCTTCCATGGAGAAAGACCTTGGAGTCCTGGTAGAGAGCAAGTTCTGCATGGGACAGCAATGTGCCCTTGGGGCCAAGAGAGCCAATGGCACCCTGGGATGCATCAAGAAGTGTGTCCAGAAAGACTAGGGAGGTTCTGCTTCCCCTCCACTCTGCCCTGGTGAGACCACACCTGGAATACTGTGTCAGATTGGCTCCCCAGTTCAAGAGAGACAGGGACTTACTGGAGAAAGTCCAGCCGAGAGCCACAAGGATGACCGGGGGACTTGAGCATCTCTCCTACAGAGAGAGATTGAGACACCTGAGGCTGTTTAGCCTGGAGAAGACTGAGGGGAGATCTGATCAATGTCTATAAATATCTGAGGGGTGGGTGTCAATTGGATGGGGCCAATCTCTTTTCAGTGATGCACAGTAATAAGACAAAGAGCAACAGGTACAAACTTGAACATAGAAGGTTTTGGCTCAACATGAGGAGAAACTTCTATATAGTGAGGGTGACAGAGCACTGGAACAGGCTGCCTAGAGAGGTTGTGGAGTCTCCTTCTCTGGAGACTCAAAACTCACCTGGATGCATTCCTGTGTGGACTACCCTGGGTGATCCTACTTTGGCAGGAGGGGTTGGACTTGATGATCCCTGGAGGTCTCTTCCAACCTCTAATGTCCTGTGATTCATTGATTTTGTGGCTGGGGGCCAGTGCCCACCAAAGCCATTCTACCATTCACCTTCTTAGATGGATGGGCAGAGAGAAAATGTAACAAGAGACATATGGGTCAAGACAGAGGCAGTTTAATAGGATAAAAGCAAAGGCCGTGTGTGGAAGCAAGAGCAACTGCAAATACTCTCTACTTTCCATCAGCAGACAATGTTCAGCTGCTTCCCAGGAAGCAGGGCTCCAGTACGCGTAGCAGTTTCTCAGGAGGACAAACATCATCAGTGAATGCCCCTCACCCTTCTTTCCCTGAGCTTTTGTGTCTGACCTGATGCCATATGGTACGGAATACCCTTTGGTCAGCTTGGGTCAGCTGGCCCAGCTGTGTCCTCTCCCAAGATCTTGTCCACCCCTCAGCCTACTGCTGTTGGGGGGAATGTTGGCAAAGCACAGCCTTGGTGCTGTGCTCAGCAGTAGCCATTGATAACAGCAGTGTGTTATTGACACCCTTCTGTATCTACCGCTACAAAACACAGCACTGAGAAAGATGCTGCAGGGAGAGCTATATCCATATCAGCCAAACCCAATACAGAGAGTGAAGGCAAGGACCAGGCTGGACATTTGTTGGTGACCATAGTGGAATGTGACCCTTTGAAGGAGCCCTGCCTCCACTCCAGGAGCAAGCCCTCTCATGCTCTGTGGCAGTGACAGTGTCCCCTTCTCCTCCTCCCAGCTCCATTCAGGCCAGCAGACACCAAGAGCGTGGTTCGATTTGACCCATATGGTGATGGCATTGGGCGCTACAACATCTTCAACTATCACTACATGGATGGGCGGTATCGGTATCAGAAGGTGGGCTACTGGGCTGAGGGGCTCATCCTCAACACCGGCCTTATCCCATGGGCTAAGGCCTCCATCCCCGTGTCCCAGTGCAGTGACCCCTGCAAGAGGAATGAAATAAAAAGCATGCAGCCTGGAGACATATGCTGCTGGATCTGCATCCCCTGCCAGCCCTACGAGTACCTGCTGGATGAGTTCACCTGCATGGACTGTGGTCTCGGTTACTGGCCCAACGAGACCCTGAATGGCTGCTACGAGTTGCCCCAAGAGTACATCCGCTGGAAAGATGTCTGGGCCATTGGTCCTGTCACTATTTCTTGCCTGGGTTTTATCTCCACCCTCTTTGTTTTCGGAGTCTTTGTGAAGAACAATGACACTCCCATCGTGAAGGCCTCTGGCCGGGAGCTCTGCTACATTCTCCTAACCGGAGTCCTCATGTGCTACAGCATGACCTTCATCTTCATCGCCAAACCCTCTACTGGGGTGTGCACACTTCGGCGCCTGGGGCTGGGCACATCCTTTGCTGTCTGCTATTCAGCCCTCTTGACTAAGACAAATCGTATTGCCAGGATCTTCAGTGGGGTGAAGGAAGGAGTCCAACGCCCCCGGTTCATAAGCCCCACATCTCAGGTGGTCATCTGCATGGCCCTCATCTCTTGCCAGCTGATCATTGTCATCATCTGGCTGCTAGTGGAAACCCCTGGCACAGGCAAGGAGACAGAGCCTGACAAGAGGTACATTGTCACTCTCAAGTGCAACAATCGTGACTCCAACATGCTCATTTCACTCACCTACAATGTCCTCTTGATTGTCCTCTGCACGGTCTATGCCTTCAAGACACGAAAATGCCCTGAAAACTTCAACGAGGCCAAGTTCATCGGTTTCACCATGTACACAACCTGTATCATCTGGCTGGCCTTCCTGCCCATCTTCTATGTCACCTCCAGTGACTACCGAGTAAGAGTCTGAGGTTTTGGGGTTTTTTGGGGGGGGGCTCTAATATAATTTAGAGAACTTGATTAGTCCTGGTGATTTGCTCCCCTAAGGGGACTGTGGCTAGGAGACGTGTGCGCTTCCGGAAGGGTCTTTAGCCATGGAGCTGATGATGGTCAGCTCTGCACTGGGGCATTCAGGACCAGGTGAAGGATGGCTGAAGGGCTGTGGCTGAGTGGCTGATGAATCCTGGGGAGAAGATCCTCTCCTTTGACAGACTCTTTGCTAGGGTGAGGATGTGGAGCAGCCCTGAGACCTCCAAAGACTCTCTGACCTGATCACAGAGAATTGATTGCCATCCTTCAACCCCAGAATGAAAAGATGTGAGACAGCCCATCCAGACAATCACCCATGAGGGCATGAATGCCAGCCCCAGGGCCAGCATGGTCCCTGAGGAGCCCAGCAGTGTCAGGGACTGGGAAGCATGAGATGCACCCAACAGCACTCAATCCATCTGGCAAAGGTGCCCAGATACATTCTTGCTGGACCTAAAGAACTTGGTAGGGGTGGCTTGGTAGGGAGTGCACACTGCAGTGGGGGGTTACTGGGCTCTGGCCTCAGGCACTATCCCAAAGCAGCATGTTGGCTAGGCTGAGGGTGCTATTAGAGTGTACATGCTTTTCAGGGGCAGCACACCCTTATTAAGGCAATGACCGTCCTCTGCCTGTGAGTCTCCAGCAGATCCACCTTGCCAGAGTGACCTGGTGTGGGGTGAGATATCCCTATAGGGCACAGACAGCAGACTCTGTCTGGTGGGGCTGGCTGGTGCTACAGTGAGGGCTTCATCCTGCCCAGCTTAGGGCAGAAGGACACATGACACCCACTCCTGTCTTCAGGTCCAGACAACAACCATGTGCATCTCAGTGAGCCTTAGTGGCACCGTGGTCCTCGGCTGTCTCTTCACTCCCAAGCTCCACATCATACTTTTCCAGCCACAGAAGAATGTGGCCAGCCACCGTGTGGGCACTGCTCGGTTCAGCGTAGCACCTGCCAGCTCCAGCCAATCCCACGGTGAGTATGGCAGAGCTGGGGAAGGGCTGGGGGGCAGCACCCCATTTCTGGCAGGGGGGCAGAAACACCCCAGCATGGGCACCTGAAGGAAAGTGGGGTGCAGAGCAGGACATGAGGAGGATAGAGGATGCTCAGTGAGGACGTTCCTTTTCTCTGTTCCTCATCTCCCATGGCTGCAAACCTCAGGGATGCAGCACAGCCTGCCAGGGTGGGTACCACTTCCAGTGACCTCTCGTTGCCTTGAGGGTACATGGCTGCCCCAAGCACTCTCCACACCAGCCTTGGGGAGATTCAACTGCCCCAGGTGCCTATCACAATCCTAGTGGAACATAGATGCTCCTAACACCCTCCACTCCAGCCCTGGGGAATGCAGCCCCCTGGGCACCCATCACCTGTGGCAGTGGGATGTCCTGGGAGGGGTGCTGCTGCCAGGCTCTAACCTGTTCCTGACTGCTGCCTTCCTGGCCAGGGTCGGCCTCGCAGTTCGTGCCCACAGTGTGCAATGGCCGCGAGGTGGTGGACTCCACAACGTCATCCTTGTGAAGGATGAGGTGGCCAGGCCGTGGTGCTGCTGCTCCTGCCCGCGGCTGTGGGGCACCCCGGCTCCCTCCCCAAGGAGAGCAGTGCCTGCAGCACGCCGTGCTCGGATGCCGGAGGCAGCCAGGAGGCTCAGCCCCTGCCCCAGCACAAGCTACGCATCCCATGTGTTGGGTCACAGCATGTGTCACCCGTCCCTTGCACTGAGCCACATTACATGTTCCCTGCCCCCTGCACTGAGCCATGGTGTTGAACTGAGCTGTGATATACATCCCCTGCCTCTTACCTGCACTGAGCCATGGTGTCACCCCTGTCCCTTGCACTGCACCACGGTGTATGTCCCTCTAAATCACCTGCACCGAGCCATGGTTTATGTCCCTTGCACTGAGCTGTGGTGTACTTTGCACATTCCCAGCACTGAGCTGTAGTGCATGTTCCCATTCCCTGCACCACTCCGTGGTGCAAGCTGCGCCACCTTGTCTTTTGCACTGAGCCCCGGTACAGGTCCTGGTCCCTTGGTCCTCTGCACTGAGCTGTCGTGCACATCGTCATGGCCCTTGTAGAGAGCTGTGTTGCACGACTCGATCCCCTCCTTCACCAAGCCATGCTGCAGCTCATGCTTTGCTTGCACCGCCCACACCTCAACTCCTGCTCCACGCCGAGCCCTGTGCTGGCACATCACCCTCACGCCTGCAGCATTGCCCATCCCTTCTCTGCTGCAGGGCCTTTCCCGCCACCCCTTTGCGCCATGCCATGCCTGGTGTCCCCTTCTCCCCGTGCTTTGCACAGTTCCACTTTTTCCCTTCCTGTTTTTAGTCCCAGGAAAGCTGTTGAGTGCTGCTGGGCTGGCCCCAAGCCACCTCCCTACTCCCTTGTTGTGCAATATTTCGCACCGCTTTGGAGGAGAGGGGGCAGGGGCAGATGCCAAAGCCTGCTGTGCCCTGGCTCCTGCGGAGCCCAGAGGGGTCTGGCAGGGCTGAGGGAGGGTATTGAGCCCAACCAAGTTTTTAAGAGTAGATTAATTTCTGTGAACAAGTGTGTAATTTTTTTTCCTTTTGTAATTTATGTAAATAAAGTGGTTTTGTTTTTTGTTTTTTTTAAAAAGCAATTGTCCAGAGCTCAGGCCTGGCCAAACCTCAGGGAAGGGGGCAGACCCTCGCAGAGGGCAGAGACACATCATTACATGGGAGCCAGCGGTGTCAGGGGATCACACAACATCCTCTGCTCATGTCCTGCTGGCTCCAGGAAGGTGGGTACATGCAGGACACGGGGAGCAGCTCAAGGGACAGGGTTTTAGTGACTGGCTCCAGCAGCTCCAGAGTTAAGACACTGGGAGCTCTCAGAGGCTTTGGGGCTAGGGGGTGCTGGTCTCTGCTTTAGGGGGATGATGCAGATGCTGTTCTTGGCTTCTTTGATTCTCCACCACCGGCCAAGCCTATAGATTAAAGAAGGGGAGGTCATCCTCTACTGAGCTGTGGAGGAGTGGGGTGGGGGGTGCACCCCCAGGCAGCTGGGGAAGGGGCGGGTACCGGTGTTCCTGCCCGAGGCCAGCCACCAAGAAGTCACCAGCTGATGAGAACTTGAGGCTGTTGACAAAACCCACCTGGAGGAGACAGAAGGTAAGGAGATTCCAAAGTGTGTTCCTGTTGCCCAGGGAAAGAAGGCCACACTAAGCCCTTCAACCCAGGTCTAGCACCCCCAGCCTTCCCCATCCATACCAAAGGGATATCCCATAGTGGTTCCAGCTTCCGAAATCCTTCACTGCACTTCCAGAGTTTCACGCTGGCACTGTGGGAGCCTGAGACAGAGAGGAGACTGCCATGAACCCCAACCTGAGGAAGGGAGCAAGATAGCAACCCCCCTGCACCTCCAACCCCCTGCTTCAAAGTGGCTACCACACACCTGTAGCCAGAAGGTCACTGCTGCGCAGAGCAGCCACTGCTGAGATCCAGTATGGCTGCTGCAGGTCCTGGGTGCCCTGCATGCCATGTGCTTGTCGGGCCAACGCCAGTGGCTTCTTCTTTGTCAGCCCCCACAGGGCTATAGACCTGCCAGGGAGAGAAGGGGTGAGAGGGCTCAGGGGGACACCATCTGCCCACTATGAGCACAGTCCTGGTCCTGTGCTTACCCGTCATCGGCACCTGACACCATGTGCTCCTCATTGATGAGCTGGATACAGTCGATGGAACCCCTGTGGCGACAAGGAGCAACTATCATCAGCTATGAGGAAACTTTGGGATCCCATTGAGGAGACAAGGGCTCTCTAAACTATCAGCATTCCCAAGGTGCAGGTAGGCTTTCCATGATGCATAGCATCCACACACCACTGCCCCAGTTGGACCCACCTGATCACAGCCCCCCCTCCCACCCCAGACCTACTGGTGCCCGGAAAACACGAGCTGTGACTCCTCGGGGATCTTCCAGAGCCGCACAGAGCCGTCCCTTCCCCCTGACGTCACGCAGCACTCCCGGCTCAGGCTATCCAGACCCGTAATGACATCCTGGTGCCCAAACCTGGTCGACAAAATGGCAAACAGTTGTAGCATGTGCTCCCTCTGCAGCCTCACCTCCACCAGGGCCACCGGTGCATACCATGGCAGTGCCAGGGTTTGTGGGGTGTCCCCCATCCTAAGTCTTACAGGGTCTCCACATATGCATTCTCTGCCACATTCCAGACTTTGACGGAGCGGTCATGGGAAGCACTATACAGCTGGTGCGTACCCTTCCGGAAGGACAGACCCTGTGGACAGACGGACAGGCCACAGCAGTGAGGAATGCTGGGAAGGATGCAGTTGCCCAGTCCCACAGGCATCATGGCTGTCTCCTCTGACTCACCGAGACAGCATCACGGTGTCCAGTGAAGATGTGCAAGCGCTTGCAGGTGGCTGCATCCCAGATCATGATCAGCTTGTTCCTGTCTCCCGTGGCCTAGCAGACGGCAGGAAATACCCAAGACCAGCCTCTTGGGGACCCACAGCCCACCTCAGTATCCACTCCCACCTCATGTTCTTTGGGGGTCCTGGGAACCCAATTCTTGCTCTAGTGGGGGCAGGGGCTGTTTTAGCTCAGTAAGATACATCTGAGCATGAGACATTGCTCCTCTACAAAGAGATGCATTCCCCATGACCACCTCTCTGTCCCTCACAGCAGTGCCAGCCCCCTCTCTCCATACCAGGTACTTGCCATCTGATGATATGGCCATGGAGAGGATGTGGGACGCATGCCCCATGTGCCGCTCCTCGGTGCCCTTCTTCCCTCCAGGGACCACGCACAGCCTCTTTCCACTTTCCACCTCCCCTGTGGAAAAGGCACCATTGTCACGCCCTGGGAACGTCTCACCACTCCAGAAAATGCCAATGAGCCTCCAACAGAGGCTGAAACAATACTAGCAACCAAGCCACCTCTGTGGGCATCCCAAGGTCCTGCTGCTGCAGGGTCCCTACAGGGTTCAGAGTGGAGGAACAGTGAGCCATGGGCCAAGGGAACACTTACATTTGATAAGGGAGCCATCCTTGGAAGCAGAAAAGATGAACCTATCATCAGGAGAAATGACCAGGCAGGTGACAGGCAGCTTGTGCCCCCGCAGCACACGGATGCTGGCTGGATCTGGAGGCTGTACCTGCAGGGAGGTCAAGATGTGAGCTGGGCTGCCCTGGCCCCCTCCCCAGGCATGAGTGTCTGAGGAGCACAGCCCCCTGCCTTCTCTGGAGCACCAGTGGCTGGCATCCCGGGCAGGAGAAGGGTCCTGGCCTCATAACTGGTAACAGGCATGGCAACATGAGGTGCCGGCCGCGGCTGTGCTCAAGTGTCCCACAGAGCCGCTGCTTACAGTCTGTCATCTCTCATCACCGGGCACTTACATCTTTAGCGACCAGGCGCTGCAGCCGCCCCTTCTGCTCGAGCTGCGGGAGAAATGGGAGACTGAGCAGAGGCGGCCTCGGCCCGGCGGGTTGGGAACAAAGCCCACTGCCGCCACTGAGACCGACGGTCGCGCCCGCCCTACTGTTTACCACGTCCTCCTTCAGTCGGTCACCGATGAGATCCGTCGGCAGAGCCTCTTCCTCCTCCTCCTCTGCCGCCCGCTCCTCTTCTGCAGCGGACATAATGCATGAAGGCTTGGTTCAGGGCCCGGGGCCGCCCCATCGAGGCACCGGAGCTGGGACCAGGCGGGACTCACCGTGCTGGCGGAGCTCCTCCAGGTACAGCTTGGCCAGACGCAGCTTCTTTTCCTGCGGCGTTTCCTCCACCTCCTCCTCCGCTGCCTCCCGTCGCCGCCGTCGTCCCAGCGACGGGCTACGGGGACAGCGTGAGCACCGACACACTCACCGGCACCGGCACGTCGTTCGGGCGCAACCCTTACCTCTCCGGCTCCGAGTCGCTGGACACCTCCTCGTCGATGGGTCGGCCGGCAGCCGCACGCGGCCTCCCGTCGGTGCCCGGGACCTACGGGATGAACCGGGATGCTCAACGGGACGGCTCGGATTACCGGGGCGGACCCTCCCTCTGCTCGGGCCTCACCGCCGCTCCCGGGCGCCGCCGTGCCGCTCCGCGCGGGGTCTTGCCCCTCCTGCCGCCCGCCGCC
>VWYK01035832.1:16533-32794 GCA_013399775.1 Semnornis frantzii
AGTGATGGTGGGATCGGCCATGTGTTAGTGATGGATCAAAGATGGCATCCGCGACGGGATCGGAGATGGGTCAGTGGTGGGTAAGCTCTGGGTCAGTGATGGGGTCAGTGGTGGGTAAGCTCTGGGTCAGTGATGGGGTCAGTGGTGGGATTAGTGATGGGTCCGTCGTGAGTCAGTGGTCAGGAGGTGCAGCCCTGGAGTAGGGCAGCAATCAGCTGGGTGAAGCCGTTCGGGTTTGTATGCCGCCTGTGGGTGCGCTGTGCCTTGGAGTGCTTGTCGAGTGCAGAGGGGGGTTGTGCCCTGTGTGAAGGTGCAGCCTGACCTGCGGTGGGGGCCCCGTGAGGGCCCGAACAGACGTCATTCACGTTGGGGAAGCAGAGCCAAGCGCTGTGGTTGGCCCTAATCCTGAGCTGCTTCCTGCTCTGCTCTTGCGCAGCCACCCAGAGAGCGGGAGCCAGCCGCAGCAGGCAGGGTGAGTCTGATCAGGGTGAGTGTGGGCAGGATGAGTGTGAGCAAAGTGGGTGGCAGGCAGGGTGATCGTGAGCAGGGTAAGCAGTTCTGTCCCCCTGGGCAGGGGCTGGAGAGTGACAGGTATGAGGGGGAAACTAGACACCAGGGTGGGCAGAGTTTGGCAGAAGTAGGCAGGAGAACAGGTGCTGGGGGAGCTTACCCTCTGCTCAGGGCCCTTCTGAGTGCAGGAGAGGGCTAGCAGCATCTCGGTGTGGGCTTGCTGGGGAGACAAGAAGTAGGTGTCACACACCTAGGGGTGCCAGTGGGGCCTTATGGTGCTTTGTGGCCTCTGAAGCTGGGAACGTAGGCTAGGCTGAGAGTTGAGAGTCATGGAAATGGGCAAGGGGAGGGGGGTTGTGACTTTAGCAGGGCATCCTGATGGGACAGGGGGCAGGCCCAGCCCCTACCATCCAGAGCAGGAAGCAGGGCAGTTTGCTCAATCCCAGTCTGTAAGCCAGCACAGCAGTTCCTTCTGCCCTCTGCCTGTGGCTTCTCCTTTGCAACGGGAATGGCTGCTGGGCCAGGAGAGGCATCCCTGCTTGTTCAGATTGTGGCTGGGGACTTCTGGACCCAAAGCAGTCAGTGGGGTCCCCACCATGCCCCTGCATGGCTGTGGTGTGGCTGGGGTCTGCTCAACTCCATGGTGCTGCAGCCCTCTCTCACAGGCTAGGGATGTGTGGCTAGTCTCAAGTGGATACTCAAGTGGCAGAAGCTGGTGGCAGGGCTGGGGAGGGGGCAAGGTCAGCCCTACGCCTCCTGCCCCTTTGCTGGCTCAGTGGTGCCAGATGTGCCCACAGGTCTTACAGTATGGGTGCCTGGAGCCAGCACCACGCACCACTTCCCCACTGTGGTGCTGTTGGCCTTGGACCTGCCACTTACCCATCTGACTGTTTTGCTGGGGAGCTGCACCTGCACCAGGGCTGGTACCAGGCTGGGAGGGGACATGTGAGGTCTGTTGCCTTCTGCCTCTAAGCTGTGGCCTGCTTGGTCTCCTGTCAGTGAGAAGAATGGGCTCTGTGTCGGAGGAACTCAGCCTGGTACCCCTGCACCAGAGGCCGGAGCTGCTGGAGGCCTGTGCTGAGCTGCTGGGCGAGGAGTGGGGAAAGAGCCGGGCGTCAAGGCTCCACACGCTCCAGCGCTCCTCGGACACCTTCCCTGCCTGCCTGCTACTGCTGCGGAGCCAGGGCCCTTCCGAGGCCCCCACTGCCCGGGAGGGTCCCTGCCAGCTTGTGGGCCACGTCCGGCTCTCCCGTGTGGTTGGCCGGCCCCATGACCTCTTTCTGGAGAGTGTGGTAGTTCCCCGGGCACTGCGGGGCCAAGGCTATGGGCGGCAGCTGATGGAGGCCACTGAGCGGTGGGCTCGGGCTCGGGGCTTTAGCTGCCTGCACCTCACCACCCACGACAAGCAGCATTTCTATGCCCACCTGGGTTTTGTCCTGGGTGAGCCAGTGCAAAGTGTGGCCTTCCTCAGCCCCACCATATCCACTGAGGTGCTGCGGCTTTTCTCCACCTGTCCCAGCACTGCCACCACCACCATCACCACCACCAGGCGAAAGGTGCCCACTGCACCGCCACCTCCCCTCCTACTCCCTGCTGCCCCGCCCCTACCGCCCCCGACGACCGTGGTATGGGCTAGAGGAGTTCTGGCTGAGAGCAGCGGACAGAGCCTCCTGGAGACCCCCCACCGCGATGCCAAAGGGCTGCCCATCTTTTGGATGAAGAAGAACATCTGAACAGGCCCCAAGCTAGTGATTAAAAGCAGTGCAGGCAGGGGCTGCCTGCCCCAGTGCTGCCTGACTGACATTTTTAGGGGCTGACACCAGCTTTCCCAGCCTCCATGGTTTGCCCTGGCCCCATTCCAAGGATGTGTGTTCTCTGCCCCCTGCCCTGCCCTGTCCCCAGCTTGCCCAGTCAAGTCCTTAAGACCACCAGCAGAGCAGGGAGCTGTGCCAACCCCAGGTTCTAGGGTTAGGACTGGTCCCATGAACTGCCCAGGTCACTGTGGGGCAGGTGGGGCTGTGGCATGCGTTATCCACCAGCATGACTGCCACTGTCCACTGAGCAGCCTGAAGAAACTCGGACACATCATGGATGGGTGGCACTGGGGGCACAGGCTTGTGCCAGTGTAGGCTGCAGGGTGCTTGCAACTGCAGTGCCCCGGGGGCAGCCAGCAGCGAGAACTGGAGATACGGGAAGGTCAGGGAGAGTGTTAGGCACGCACCAGGGGATTAGCACTGTCCTTGCTGCGTCACCCGTGCCCCAGGGCTGTCCTCTGCCTAATCCCCTTACTCTGGGCAGCTGACCAGCACTGGACAGGGTCACCCAGCCCACTCCAGCCCTGCCTGAGCTGGGGGGACAGAGGTGCCCCTTTGTTCAGCACGCCTTTTGGGGGCACAGTCCCTCAGCAGGGCACTCAGGCAGGCTAGGTTTTGATACAAAATGGGGAAGAGGGAGTCATAGTGCCTCTGCTACAAGCAGGGCTAGGACCCAGCAGGGAAACGGAGGTAGATGCCTTGTGACAAATTAGGGCCATGCCATGACTATGGTGGCACAGGCAGGGGCTCTGGGCACCAACAGTAGAAGTGCCCATTGGTGGCACTGAGGCAAGAGGTGTCTGAAACCTCCAACAAATTTATTGAGTCCCGTGGGATTTGGGTGGGCAGAATGTGCTTGTGGGGCAGTGTGGCCCATTGCGTGCCAGAGTGGCAGTGCCAGCACAGCTGGAGTGCCCACCGCACCCTGCTGCCTCATCCCTACCACTCTCCTTTCCCTGCAGGGTGCCAGCCCCGTGGGCAGCCGGTGACACAGGATGGTGCTGGTGCTGTGGGCCTGCCTTACGCTAGGGGTGGCCAGGGGGGAGAGCCCAGCACCAGAGCCTCTGATGAGTGACCAGCCGTTCGCTGTGGTGTGGAACATCCCCACTGCCCGCTGCCAGCACCGCTTTGGTGTGCGGCTGCCCCTCGGTGACTATGGCATCGTGGAGAACCAGGACGGACACTTTACTGGCCAGAACATCACCATCTTCTACAAGAACAAGTTTGGGCTGTACCCTTACCTGTCACGGCAGGGCGTATCCCACCACGGGGGCATCCCCCAGCGGGTCCGCCTTGGCGCGCACCTCACCAGGGCAGCCGGGGACATCCGCCGCCTCCTGCGCCCTGCTTTCCACGGCCTGGCCGTGGTGGACTGGGAAGAGTGGAGGCCCCTCTGGGCCCAGAACTGGGGGGCCAAGCGGATCTATCGGGCAGCCTCGGAGCAATGGGTGCGGGACTGGCACGGCCTGCTGCCGGCACGGCAGCGGCTCCGGCTGGCCCGGTGGCAGTTCGAGCAGGCTGCGCAGGTGCTGATGGAGGAGACGCTACTGCTGGCGCGCACCCTGCGTCCAGGAGGGCTCTGGGGTTTCTACCGCTTCCCCGACTGCCCCAATGGCAACTGGGTCAAACAGGCCAACTACACCGGGCGGTGCCGGCCGGCAGAAGTGCAGCGCAACAACCGGCTGGGCTGGCTCTGGGCCGCCTCGGCCGCCCTCTACCCCAGCATCTACCTGCCGCCGATGCTGCCGCCCACCTTGCGCCGCCGCTACGTGCACCACCGCCTGCGCGAGGCCCTGCGCGTGGCCGCCTTCGGAGCCGATGGCCTGCTGCCCGTAGTGGCCTACTCCCGCCTCTCCTTCCGCCGATCGCCAGCGTTCCTGGAGCCGGTAAGAGCCGTGGGGCCAGGGCTGGCAGCAGCCGTGCCGGGTGCCCTGCCTCACGCCGGCACGCAGCCCGTGCGCCCTGGTCGCATCTCGCTCTCCCCGGCAGGCCGACCTGGTGCACACCATCGGGGAGAGCGCAGCGCTGGGCGCGGCTGGACTCGTGCTCTGGGGAGACCTGTCCTACTCCCGCTCTGCCGTGAGTATGGCCTCCTGCCCTGCTCTGCTGCAGCCGCCAGACGGTGGGCAGCAGGAGGTGATGTGGGCGTGGGCTGTATGGGACAGGGACATTCCCTGTGCCGTCTGGGGAGGGGTGGCTGAGGAGACTGCAGTGCTGGGGAGGGTTCTCACTGGTGCTTCTCTCTCCAGGAGAGCTGTGCCAGCCTGCGCCACTATCTCGTGTCCACCCTGGGACCCTACGTGGCCAATGTGACGGCAGCGGCCCAGGAGTGCAGCCACAGACAGTGCCATGGGCACGGACGCTGCGTGCGCCGGCAGCCCCAAGACCTGAGCAGCCTCCTGCACCTCGGCTCTGGTGCCAATCTATTCACCTCTTTCCGCTGCCACTGCTTCCGTGGCTGGACTGGCGAGGGCTGTACCCAGCAAGTCCAGCCTGGCCCTGGTACCTCCTGCCTCGTGTCCAGCCACACTCATGGCCTCTATGGGCACAGTGATCTCCCACCCTCTGACACTTGTGTGCCACGGGGGATGTGGAGCTGGTGACCAGGAATGAGGACCACCATGGTCCCTTACCCTGGAAGTGCTACTGTGCAGTGCTTCCTATGGTGTCATTAACTTAAATAAAGCCTCCTGGCACAGCTGGCATGGTCTTTGTGAGCAAAGCTAAGGAGGGGTGTTCCGTGGTGGCCCCAGTCAGCACAATTACCACTGCTGGTAAGAGGCAGCAGAGTTCTGAGTTTGGCTCTGCTGCAATCTCATGGTATGATAGCAGCCCCCTTTACCTGGGAAGTGTGCATAGGGCACCATCACAGCCTAATCTCCCTTTGCTAAACTGGCACCATGCTGCCAGCAGCCCTGACCATGCATATAGCCCTCCCTGCCCACAGCTATTTTTATCGCCCCCAAACTGTATTTCTCACTGTCCTATTTTAAGCAGTGCAGTTGGTGCATCAGGAACCCAGTGCCCAGCTCCCAGGGGCCCCACACCGCCTCGCTGCCCACTCACACTGCCCGAGCACAGGGAGCCATGCCCAGGGAGGCTGAAGAAGGTAGGCTAGGGAGCGGGCTGGGGGCTGGCAGGGACCCTGACACCCCTGGGGGGAGTGGGTGGCACAGGGCTATGATGTTGGGATGGAAACAGTGGCCAAGTATTGCCCTCGTCCACAGGCACTGTAGGCATAGATGCCTGCCTTGGGAAGATGGGAGTACTGGAGGGCTGCAGGCACAGGGCAGCAGGTTTTGAGCAGCTGGCTGGTACAACCCTCCCCAACAAATCTACATGACCTGCTGTGCCCCACAGCAGCAGGAGGTGCAGATGCAGAGGTGATGGATGTACACCCAGGCCAGCCCCCAGCCAACGACAGGGCTGTAGGGACAGCCTGGGGGTATCCTGGGCACCAGCTGAGGAACCCCAACTTTGACACCTGCCAACAGAGGCACACAATGCCCTGATGTCAGCAGAGCAGCACCATGCTACCCTGCGACACACCACTGACCCTGGGAGGGAAGGGGAGTACACACAGTGCCCCTCTGCCTTGCTCTGCCATGTTCATAGCCCCTGGGCCATGCTTGCTGCTCAAAAATGCACAAACACCCTGTAAAAATACTTTCTCTCTACCCCAGCATGGGCATGGGCACTTCCCAAGTCACTGCTGGAGCCACGTCTCCAAAAAGCATCCCCCTCCCACGGGGTATGTGTGCACCTGGGCAGCAGACACAGCACACACCTTACGTCTCTGTCCATGCACTCCTAAGCAGCACATGAGCACAATGCCCAAGGGATAAAGCCAAGCCACGCTGCAGGCTAGGAGCTGGCATTGCCCTGCCCCTGCCTGCTGGCTCCAAGCTGGCCCAGAGGAGCACCAGCCAGCCCTGCAATGCCTGGGCTGCTTGGGCTGGGGAGGTGTGAGGCACATTCCTGTCTCTGGCTAGGACCAAATTCCAGCCCCACTAACAAGGCTCTGGGATTGTGGCCACCAGATGCCTTGATGACAGTGTCAGGGAGGAGAATCAGCATTTATTCACCTGCAACCACAGCCCTGTGGCAAGGGAATACTGGCACTGGCTGCCTGCCCCAACACAGCAGCACCAGGCGCATGTTAAAAATTGGGGTCACCTCTGGGAGGGGGTTTAGTACCCACAGAGGTGCCCAGGGCAGACTCCACACTCACCCTCTACCTCCACTCTCAGCAGACAGCATGGGAAGGGCTGAGGGCACCACGCCAGCAGAGCCTGGGGACCCTGATGGCAGCGACCCTGGAGCCATTAGCCTGCGCCCGGTGGAGTCCATCAGCGACCTGCACTGGGCCTTGGCTGGGCACAAGGGTGCAGAGGGTGAGAACAGGGTGTGGGGGGCCTATACCAGCCCTGGCCATGCCATGGGCTCTGACCTCTTCTCTCCCCTGCCCACAGGCAATGGCCCAGCCCCCTCCAGTAGCCTGCATCGGCCTCCGGCTTGCCCCATGCCCCCCAGCCCCACGGTGCTCCTGCCCACCCTGCGACCTGTGCCTGCTGCCAGACTCTGCCCCTGCCTGGGCCCCAGTCAGCCCCTGCTCCTGGCCCTGCTGGGAGTCCTGGCCCTGACAAGCCTGGTTCTGGCCACACTGGCTGTCTACTTAAGTGGTATGTGGCACTGGGCAGAAGAGGGAGGACTGGGGGGAGGACCAGACTGCCCATCCCCAGTTTATGTTTGTCCTGTCCCTACAGTCCTACAGAGCCAGTCGGTGAGGGCGCTGGCCCAGTGGCTGAAGAGCCAGGAAGATGCAGTGCACCAGCTGCAGGCAGCCAGCAAGCAGCTCTGGGCTCACATCAATGCCAGTACTGAGCCCGGAGGGCACCGCTGAGCTGTTCCCAGCCCCGCCACAGGGCTACCATGGGAAAGGACACTGAAGGGCAGGAGTGGGGGAGCAGTAAGCCCCACCACCCCTCAACCTGCTCAGACCTGGCAGCATTGCCCCACAAGGTGCAGGTGGTGGCAATCCTGGCACCCACCCCAGGCTACAAGGGACAGGGCTGCAAGGATGGGCACCCACCCCAGTGATGGCCCTTTTCACAAGGCAGAAAGCACCCTCCAATTAGCCTTTTAATTACCTCCCGTAAACAAAGTCTTAGAAAATCATCACCACAGATACATTCCCAGGGTGGCAGGCACTCCCAGCTGGCATGGCCCCATGCCCACCTGGGGAGCAGCCCCTCAGGCTGCACAGGCAGCAGCAGGACTCCCTTTAATTAATTTCCCACAAGATAACTGTTTCATATAAAGCATTTGGCTGAAAAAGGCTTCAGAACAGGCAGCTGGCAGGGCAGGCACAGCACCTGCCATCCCACACCACTCTGCCACTGCCCCTGACTGCCAGGCCAGCTGCAGAGGCAGGGGCTGTGCAGTGCAGCAGGGTGAGGAGCTGAAGGAGTGATCCTGCTATAGGCACAGACACCAGGGCCAGGTGCCCCGCAGCCCTGTATGGCTCTGCCCTCCCACCCAGCCCTTCAGGATGTGCCAGGCCACTCTGGTGCTCCTACAGGGCTGGAGAGGGAGTACACAAGCCCTGCCTCTGGGGGGGTTGCAGGAGACCTGTGAGATACCCTCCCTCCACACCACCCAGCTGCAGAGCAGGCACATAGCAGCATGCCACCACCTGCTCCCCTGCTCTTATCCTTTTTTTTGGTTAAAAAAATAAAAGAGGGGGCAGCCCCTGGCGGGGCAGCTCCAGGCATTAAATACTCTGCTGTACATGAATAAAAGCCCGAGGGCTGGGGGCACCTGCCCCTCACAGTGCTGGGTCTGCAGCCCAGGTGGGCTGGGAGGCTCTGTCCCACTCCGCCTGTCACAGGATGTCTGCCCGCTTGTCCCGCACCCGGCTCCGGGCTTTCGTGCGGGCTTTGAAGGCAGCCGAGTTGTAGAGGTGCTGGGAGAGAACAGATGGGTTAGCAGGTCCTGTCTTCTCACCTCCCAAACACACTCAGGCGTTTGGCTGTAGCCCACATCGGTGTGTGAGGGGTCTGCAGGCAGGAGCCTGGGTGGGGGTACCGACCTTCTCAAAGCGGGAGACCTTGCTGGTTTTCAAAGTGGCTGCATCCAACACCAAGGGGGGTCCAAGGCCAAAGATCTCCCGTAGCAGGTCATTGTTCTGGGGAAGCAGCGGAACATTAGCATCTGCCAGCACCAGCCCAGCACCTCCCAGCACAGCCACTTGGCCCCTACCTGGAGGTGGTGGCAGATGCCGGAGCCCAGCACCTCTTTAAAGACCTGGTAAGTCCGCTGTCGTGCCCAGCTGTCCAGGTACATGCACTCCAGGCCAAATCTGATGGTCTCCTCCTGGTACTCCCCGTTCTGAGTGGGGAGAGGAGCGTCAGCAATAACCTGCACACCCAGCCTGTGCATCCCCCAGCATGCAGCATATGGGAATCACTGAGCAGCAGCTTCACAGCCAGGGGGCTCAGCCAGGTGGGGCAATGCCAGGCTCCAGTACCTCAATGAAGTGCAGGATGTCCCGGAAGATGGAGTGCTGCTTCCGTCGGTCTGTCTTGGCTCGGTACTTGTTGCTCTCAGTAGCCAGGATCTTGAGCTGGGCACACAGGAACTCTGTATCTTGGCAGTAGAAGTCTTCCTGCCAAATAACCAGGGGGGGTTTGGAGAAGACACAGCTCCAGGCACTGCCCACCACTGCCGTCACCACAACAGGCCTGGAGGATCACTGGAGCATCCCAATGCTGTCAGTACCAACACAGCCAGGGCACAGGCAGGGTGTTGGTGCCAGTAGGTCTCTGCTACCTGCCCACCTGCTGCTTCCTGCCGCTGCAGCACCCCAACATACCTCCAAGTCTTGGGCCAGCTCAAAGATCAGCGCAATGGTTTCCCCAGCAAGGATACGCAGTGTGACACTGCTGCTGGACAGTAGCGGGGGCAGCTTCAGCCAGTGACTGTGACAGGAAAGCAGGAGAGTAGTCAGAGGGTCTGGGCACCACTCCAGGGGCTCCCTCCTCCACAGCTTCACACCAGCTTCTGCATCCCTCAACACCCCACTCACTTGTCCAAAATACTCTTGATGTGGGAGGGAGGGCAAATGGTGAGGAGCAAGGACCATGACTGGAGTGCACTGCAGTGCAGAGGGCTATGCTGGGTGGTTGCTGAGGCCCCTTCACCCACACTGACAGGGCTGAAGATGCCCTCCAAGCAGGACAGGCATAAGATCAGGTCCTAGAGGGGAAAACCCGCCTGTCAGACAACTGCTAGGAAGACACCACAATGAAGCCACACACTGGAAGTGAAGGAGATCCAACCTGCCCAAGGGCACCAGGAGCTCTTTGGGGCAGGAGAGACTCCTTCACTCAGGATGTCCCAGCTCTGCAAGCTGGACTTCCCTCCCAGCTCAGCCCCATGCTGCCCAGAGTAGAGGCTGTCACTTGGATCTTGGCACCATGGGCTAAGGGCAGATGGCATGGCACACCTCTCGGTGCCCTATAGCAGGGGTATGGGCAACATCCAGGTGCAGTTACCTCAAGGTCAGCAGCAGCAATGTAGCAACACATGCCCAGAGCCATGGCACACTGGTGAGAGATGTGGGGAAAAGGCAGTCAGGAGGCAGTGCTGGGACAGATCTATTGTCCAACCATGTGGAAGAAGGGCTGGAGTGCCCCTGCTTTACTCCACTGTTCCCCATGGCATCCAATCCTACTGCCCTGCCATGACTGCAGGAGCCCCCAAAGGCACTGCCTGAGCTCTCCCCACTGCCGAGGTACTCCTGTGTGCAGGAGAAAAGGGGCCAGGCCTTACGCTCTGCCGGGCACCAGGGCTGGCTGTGCTGTCTGTCAGGACACTGATGAGTAGGGGCTTCAGGCTGTGAAACAACTCTTCCCCCTCCGGGCCAGAACCCATCTGGAGGCAGAGGAGGGTGAGGACGGTGCCTGCCAGTGCCTGTTCCTCCCCTTTACCTGCGAGCAGCACAAGACACCCCACTCAGACACTGGTCACTGGCCCCACCACCTCCAGCCCCAGTGGCTGCCTGCACCCAGACCTTTCTTGAGACACTTCTCGAGGGAGTCTATGAGCATGAGACGACGCTCCAGCAGAAACTCAGAGAGGATTTTGGAGGAGAAGGCCAGGCGCAGGCTCTGCAGTGCTGCTTGACGCATCTTGGTGCTACGGAAGACCATGGGAGGTTACCGGGTGGGTTGGCCCTTGACTGGGCATGTCCCTGCCTCTGGCTGGTCGTGCTAGTAGGCATGGACAGTGTGCAAGGCATGCCTACAAAGGGTGCCAGCTGCTCCACACCTCTTGTCCAGAAGGTTGTCCATGTGCTCCTTCAGCCTGTCCTCTG
This sequence comes from Semnornis frantzii, assembly GCA_013399775.1. Taxonomy (NCBI): domain Eukaryota; kingdom Metazoa; phylum Chordata; class Aves; order Piciformes; family Ramphastidae; genus Semnornis; species Semnornis frantzii. The sequence continues at coordinate 27,235 of VWYK01035832.1, forward strand.
CCTCCTCCTTCTCCTGGCCTTGCTCACCCGCCGCCTCACTCCCTGCTGAGGCAGCACCAGCGTCAGGAAGGTGCTTAGGTGCAAAGGCAGGAGGCCCACGGGTAGGGGACACGGCAGCAGCATTGCCTCCCGTGGGGGCACACAAATGGGGCTGCCCCGGGGCTCACCTGCGCCCTCCTCGGCGGGGCTGGTCCCCTCACTGGCGCTGCTGCAGTGGCTCAGCACCTCGCTGCCAGCCTCCTCCTCGCTGGCGGGCGAGCGAGCTCGGGCGTTGCCGGTGCCACCTGCAGGGGGAATTGCGGACAGGCCCTTGTCACCCAGGACCTGACCGCACCGCGGAGGCCGCCGAGGCAGAAGCCTGAGACCTGCGCGGGTCGTGGGACCTGTGCAGCTCACGGGGCCTGTGTGGCCCCCCGCGCCCCGCTGCCGGGACGGGAGAGCACGACAGGCCAGGACGTGGCATGGCATGGCAAGCCAGGCCAGACCAGGCCAGATCAGGCCAAGTGGGCTCGACCCGACTCGACGGCTCGCACGCCCGCGCTACCCCCTCTGTCCTGCTCCGCCGCCCTCCCCCTGCACCGCGCCCAGGACCCCACTCACGGCGCGCGGCTCGGCGGGAGCGCGGCATGGCCGGCACGCGCGGACCCCACGCCCCTCCTCCCCTGACGTGAGGCCACGCCTCTGGGTCTGCCCCCCGTGCGGCCCCGTCGCGCGGGGCCCTGGGAGCGCCGGCGCCGTCTGCGGCTGCTCCTTGTCCGGCAGTTCCCGGCATGCCCCGCGCGGGGGCACCGTGCCGAGCGGCTGACCGAGTTGGGCGGTTGCCGGTGGCTGTGCTCTTGTCCGTGTCTCGGACCTTGGCCCTGCTTCTGCCTCTCTCCCCATGTGCTTCCCTCTGCCCGTATCCCCTGTCCCTGTCCCTGCGTGCATCTCATCAGGAAAATCTCTTTCCCTAACTATGGTCCCAGTTAGCCTTTATAACACGAAATTGTATAAACTGAAGTATTTAAAGGATTGGTACAGAGAAGATGGAGACTCCCTCACGACAAGGACTCACATGGAAAAGATGAGTGGTAACAGGTACAAGTTACTCCTGGGGAGATTCCAGTGGCGCACAAGAGGAGGACAGCCATTGGAATAACTTCCCGAGGGAAGTGGTGGAGGTCCCAACATTAGACACTTCTAAGATCTGGTTGGACAGGGTGCTCGGCCTTTGCACCTAGGCTGTGTTTTTCTCAACTGTTGGACCAGACGACCCTTCAGGTTCCCTTCCAACTTCTGATTCTTATATATGTAATTTACATTGTATATTGCATAGTTGCCGTTCACTAGGCATGACTGACTGCAAGACTGCTTGTTGCCAGGAGGCAACCATGAAGGACTCCTCCTTGGAGTCCGAGGTAAGACTGCTTTTACTTTGTGCGCCCTCACTGATGAGTGCCTGTAGCAAGACTGACACCAGGGACACCTGGACAAGGATGGAAGGATGATGACACCATAGAGCTGTAGTGGAAGAGGGATAATTAGGGATTGGTTGAACTGTGCTGTCCTACAGTGCTTGAAGGCTGTGAGCCACATGTGAAACCACATTTGGGGTGTCCTGCTTTGGCTGGGACACCCCATGGCTGCAAATCAAGAATATCTTGTTCCTGGTGTCCCAGCCTTGCTCCTCATGTTGAACGGAGCAAGTGAAATGCTTCCTACAGCTGTCCATGCACTTCTGCATACTTGCCCATAGCCCTGCTCCACTCCTGCTCATGCCTGTATCTCTGCTTCTGTTCTTGTCCCTGCCTCTGCCTCTATCCCTGCCTCATCCCTGTATAAATACCTGCTTCTGTCCCCAGTGTTGCCAGTCGCTGTCCTTGCCCATAACACTGCCCATATCCATACTGCCACCCCAAAAAAGGGGACACCCATCCCTGCTCATGCCCGTATCCCTGCTCTGGCCATGTCGCTGCTCCTGCCTGCTCGTGTCCCTGTCCAAATCCCTGTCCCTGTCCTGTCGCTGTTTCTACCTCTGGCCTGTCTCAATCCTCGTCCATTCCCCCGCGCTGCTCACGGCTCCCACGGCGCCGCGGAGGCGATGAGAGACACAGGGTGGGGGGACCCTTTGGACTTTCGTTTTCGGCGGCTGGAAGCAGAAATCGAAAGTGGATCAGGAACAGAAACTCCGGTTTCCCGGCTCCGCCGCAGCTGCAGCTTAAGGCAGCGCGGACAGCAGCGTCCCTATCGCCCGCCGCTCCTGCTGCCGGGGGGAAGCACAAGGGGCTCCGCTGGTGCTGGCACTGACCGTGTCCCACTGCCGAGGGGCACCAGTAGCTCCCATAGTGCTGCCGCTGGCCCATTGCCTGGGATGAAACTGTGCTACCAGCACAAGCCGTGTCCCAGCGCTGGCCGCATTCCACTTGAGCCCTCGGTGTGGGCGCAGGCAGGCGCTGGTGCAGGCAGGGCAACTTCATTCCCCAGGCAGGGCCACCTCATGCCAGCTAGACACCCAGCGGAGATCGTGGGCAGCAGTCCCCCGGGGCACTGGAGAGAGGCGAAACCTTGGGCCGGGGCCACCTTACCTTCCCGGTGATGACGCCATGGGGGCGGTGACCCGGGGAGGTTTAAAAGCTGCTACTGACAGGGGCAAGCAGCGTTGCGGTATTGATTCTGGAGGGGTCGTAATCACAGCTGGCAGGATGAATGTGGAACAGATGACATCCACGAACGATCTTTGGAAGGTGGCCACCAAAAAGCTGGACCACTGGATCATGGAGGTCCTGCAGCCCAGCACAAATTTCTCCACGCAGGTGAAAGAGACAGTGAAGAACATCTGTGACTTCTTGAAGGAGGACTGTTTTGAAAACATCCGTGTCCACAAGACTGTCAAGGTGAGCACTACCTGGCACGGGGGTCAGCTAGCACCCCTACTGCCACCCTTACCTCTGTCCTGCTGCTCTAGCTTCTGCCCTGCCTCATTTTCCTCTGGCAGCTCCAGGAATAGTGACAGGTGACCCCTGTGCTGAGGGGCAGTGGCACTAAGCAGGCAGGGTATCTCTTTGCAGGGTGGCTCAGCGGGCAAAGGCACAGCTCTGCAGAACAAATCTGATGCTGATGTGGTGCTCTTCCTCAGCTGCTTCTCCAGTTACCAGCATCAGAAGCAGGAAAGAAAGCATATCCTGGATTTAATCAAGGAGAGACTGGATGCCTGCAGAGAGAGCTTGACTTTCACAGTGCAAATCAGCGGCCCCAGTTACAAGGGTCCTGACAATACTCCACGCTCCCTCAGCTTCACTCTCCTCTCCAAGGAAACCTCAGAGTCCATCGAGGTGGACATCCTGCCTGCCTATGATGCCTTGGGTAAGAGCTGTGGGCTGGTGCAGGGCTGAGCTGCAGCATCAACACTGGGGTGGGTCTCACTTTCCTTCTTGCCCCATAGGACAGGTGAGCAAGGATGCCCGGCCAAAGGCAGAGGTGTATGTGGAGCTCCTGAATGCCTGTGGTGGTCCTGGGGAGTTCTCCCCTTGCTTCACTGAGCTGCAAAAGAGTTTTGTGAAGCGTTGCCCAGCCAAGGTGAAGAACCTCCTGCGTCTGGTCAAGTACTGGTACAAGGAGGTGAGGGGCTGTCTGGCTTCCTTGATACCCACCAGGAACCCACCCTGGTCAGCTCTCAGACCTGTTTCTGTCTTCACCCCAGATGCTGAAGCCACAGTACCCTAAGGCAGACCTGCCTCCAAAGTATGCCCTGGAACTACTGACCATCTATGCCTGGGAGGAGGGTACGAGCTCCAGCGAGTCCTTCAACACGGCTCAGGGCTTCCGTACAGTGCTGGAGCTGCTGCGCCGGCACCAGGAGATCTGCATTTACTGGGAGACATACTACTCACTCCAGCACAGCCAGATTGGCGCCCACATCAAAAGTCTGCTGCACAGTCCCTGGTGAGGCCCTTGTCTGATGGGACCTGTGCCACCCACCCTGTGGTGCTGCCTGGGGCTGATGGCAACGCCCACACTCTGTTTGCAGCCCTATCGTCCTGGATCCTGCTGACCCCACAGGGATCCTGGGCCAAGGCAAGGATTGGGACCTGCTGGCACAGGAGGCAACCCGCTACCTTTCACTACCCTGTATCAAAGACACCCAGCCCTGGGATGTGCAGGTAAGGCTGCTTGTGCCAGCAGGCCCACAGCCCCCACACCCCTATCAGAGTTGTATACCCACTGTTCTGTCCCCACAGCCAGCCCGGCCTGTGATGCTTAAAGTGAAGCAGCTAACAGGCGTTACAGTCCCGACAAAACCCGTCAGCCCAAGCGCCACCGTCTGGCAACTAAAGGAGAAGATTGAGCAGATCCTGGGCATCTCCCGGTACAGCCAGCGTCTGATGAAGCAGGAACAAGACAGGAACCTTGTCCTCCAGGATGATAAGACCCTGGCCACCTACGGCGTCTTCTACAACACCACACTGCTGCTGCTGCTGACTGAGCCCCAGGCGATGGAGGTCTTTGTGAAGGATGACAAGAACCGGACCACCACATACACCGTGCAGCCCACTTCCACTGTCCGTCAGCTGAAGGAGCAGATCCACACTCGGCAGGGGCCTCCTGCTGACCAGCAACGCCTGACGTATGGCTCCAGGGAGCTGGAGGACCAGCACACACTGGCACACTATGATGTCCAGCACAGGAGCACCATCTACATGCTCCTGAGGCTTCGTGGGGGTGCAGACCCTCAGCTGCCTGTTTGCTCATGCTCCTGAGCATTGTCCACACCACTCCCTCACGCCTCTGTACCCACACTGTCATGCTGGAAATAAATGCCTTGGCAGATCTCTCTGTGCTGCTTGCTGAGTTGGAGATGGTGCTGAGTGGTATGGGGGATGGTCGTAGATGGGCTCCATTGGGATGACGGGATTCCTCAATGCCACTGGCTGCTAGGATGGTGCAGGGACACATGGGAGCAGAGCAGTGGTGTTGTTGGAGCCTGGGATACCTGGTGGGGTCTGGAGTGCCAACCTAGTGGCAGCTTGACCTCAAGAATAAAACAGTTCCATCCTTTGCCTTCCCTCTTCCTAATTCTGCCTGCAGCAGCTTTTAAGCCTTCCTGGATCATGACCCCGGTCACTGCTGGGAACTTAAAGTGGCCTCAGCATTTTGCCCTCTTGCCAGTTCCCCTCTCCCCCAGTTCCTGTCCCCGGCTGGCTCCTGCCCACAGTCCCCCCAGGATGCCCAGCTGGCAGGAGGTGAGGTCCTACCACTGGGATGTCCACCCGTGGGCTGGGGTGCCCTGTCTGCATTCGCACCTGCCTGTGTCCATGCAGGGGCCTTAAGTATCCGGGCAGAGGCGGACCCAGCACGGGGACATGGCAAGTGGCATGGTTTCACCTCAGACAATGGGATGTGGCCGGTGCCAGCGTCGGCTGGAGCCCTGGTGACACCGCAGGCAGCAGACTCGGAGATCACCTCCTGTCCCCCCTCCCTTAAGCACTGGGATGTTGGCACCGGGGAAGTTTCGGTTTCTTTTTTCCAGAAACAAAAGTGCGGAGAGCCAGACGCGGCAGCGCTCCCCGGACGCAGGGGCAGA
>VWYK01035832.1:46889-61033 GCA_013399775.1 Semnornis frantzii
GGGTGCTGGCCCCAGCTGGGCCGGGCAAGATGTAAGATGGGAGCAAGGAGGACACAGGCAGGGCATAGGCAGGGTACAGGCAGGGTGCTGGTAGGGTGCAGGCAAGGTGCAGGTGGGTTGCAGGCAGGGTACCGGCCGAGTGCAGGCAGAGTTCAGAGTGCAGAGACGAAACCTGTCCTTACCCTCAGCTGCCGTCAGAGGGCGGTCGGGGCCCATACGGTTGGGCCAGGGCGGGGCTGAACTGGGGCGGGGCCATCGTGGGGTGGGAGTGGACTGAGTCTGACGTGGGGCGTCCAGAACCCGGATATGGGACAAGGCAGAGGTGGGGCATGGGGAGGGGCAGAGCTGAGCGTGAGTCAGGCGCTCGCTCTGGCGTGGGGCAGCCGGTATCGCTGTGGGGCTACCGTGGGCACTCCGCTTCTGGGGTCCTGCCCTTCTCCCACCCGTGACCGTGGTGGCAGGGCAGGGCCGGGCCGGGCCATTCCCAGCCGTGGCGCAGATGTTCTGGGACGTCACGAGACGGCGGCATCTTGTGTGGGCGGTGTGCCGGCGTCACTAGCGCCGTGCCCGGGGACTCAGCCGGTGGGAGCCGGGAGCGGCTGGCTAGCTGTGGCCGTGGCACTGCACTCACCTTGCCGGCGGCGGGACGGGCAGTGAGCAGTGCTCTCGGCAGAACTGGGGCAGCTGTCTGTGCCCTGGCACCTGTATCTCGTCCTCCACGAGGACAAGCCGGAGCTGTGGTGCCAGTAGGATGGCTGGAAGCTTGTGTCCCCGTCCCCACTCTGGCCCCTGTACAACCACTGTTGGTGGCAGTATTCCCCACGCCCACCTAGGCCATGCTTCTGTGGCCAGCCAAGCCTGGAGCTGGTGATGGGTAGGCGACAGGTGGAGCTTACTGCCCATAGGCAGGGTGCGGGTCCCAGAGATGCTGCAGAACAAGTGGGGAGCTTTGAGTGGTATGGGGTACACTGGTGACAAATGGGACTGGAGCTGTCCTCCAACATCTCTGCATCTTACAAGGCGGGTAGGGTGCCCCTCTGACAGTCCTGGAGGTAGAGCAGGGTGGGGGATTTCCGTGAAGAGCTGTGTTCTGCTGGCAGGGAAGGCTTTCAGGGACTTGAGCTGTGGGGGAAGCAAGTGGACACATGCCCCCGGCACGTGGTGATTGCCTGCTTCCAACTGGCTGGTCCCTGCTGGTCCACTGCCCCTGGTACTGGATCGGCCCCATAGCAAAGGGCACTGAACTGAGCAAGAAGGGACCATCCCATACCCGGGGCTAGCAGTCATGGGGCCACCCAGCTGCGCCTCAGCACTTTGCCCACTGTGCTGGCCACTCCAGCACAAGCATGGTGGGTGGTTACACGAGCTCCTACTCCCTCCTGCTTTCCAGCTCAGTCTCTGCAGCCCCCAGACTCTTTTCTGACTGCGAGCAAGTTGATCGGTACTGTTAACCAGCCTGGCAGCACTGACAGGGTAGTGCTGGCAACTCCGCTTGGCAGTAGAGGTCTCAGGGACAGGAGTACTGGGGGATGCCATGTGCCTGGCCACGTGCTGCTGGTGACTGGTGTCAGAGGCTGGCTGGGGCTGTTTTCCTCTCTGTTTGCTCAGCCGTGGGGACGGCCAGTGATGCGGATCAAGGCTGATGTCCCCTGGGCAGCCAATTGTTGGCCAGCTTGGAGGGGAGGGAGAGGGGCAACTGCCCCAGGGCTTTCCCAACCATGGAGTGGGCTGCCATGCAAGCACTGTCCAGCCTGAAGTGGTGCCACACTTGGCCCAAGTGCAAGGTTGGGTGATGCTAGGAAGGACCAGGAAATGCCCACAGGGACCCTGGCAGACACCACCTGTGGTCCACTGCTGTGGAATCATGGGAACCCTGGTGCTGGGGGACATGGCAGCCTCAGTCCTGAGCACCAGTGTGTCATCTTGTGCTTCTTCCAGTGAATCCTTTTCCCTGGCAGGCCGTGAAAGGGCCTTTCCTTCACCTCCTCGTGGTGGTATCATGTTCAGCAGGACCCTGTACTGCTGTCTGGCCCTAGGACTGCCTGACACCTTGGTGAGGTTGGGGGCCTAGCATGGCCAGGGAGTGAGAAAAGTGGCTGCATGAGCTGTACCTGTTTCTCAGTCAGTTGTGGACTCACTGTCGCTTCACAGGGGAAGGAGGGATATGCCTGTGGCTGTGTCTCTCTTTTCGTCCCAGTTATTTAGATCTTTAAATATGTTACAGTCATGTGGGCAAAAAGGCATCTCTGGTCCTTCCCTGCTCCCCAGCTCCCCAGCCATCTGCCACCCCATTGGTTGAGGCCTTGGGCAGTGTGCCTGTCCCCCCTTGGGGCTCCGTCAGCCACCTCCACACTTGTGACAGCTTGCTGGGGAACTCAGATTTGAACAGGAGAACCTCCAAGGCACTATGGATTCCCCCAGCATTGCCCTACATTTCCTTCCATCACCCCACTCCAGGGCCCTACTCCTGGAGCTGCCAGCTGTAGCTTGGCCCTGGGCTTGGTGTTCCAGAGAAAGTTGTCTCTGCACCCAGCTCAGGTGGGCTTTGGAGTGTAGGACAGCCTATCTGTCCTATGCTGCTAGCATCACCCTGTAATGTCCTTGGAGGCTTTGGGAGCCACTTGTACTCCCTCCTTGTCCATGGGAATCCTGGGAGACTGCAGTACAGGATGCCAAGGTTTCTGCGGGATGGAGAACTCCAGGGCTTGGGGAGCTGACGGAGGGCAGCTCATGGCCTGGAGACCTTTCATGCACTGGGATGATCGCCTGCAGACTGGTAGGTCCCTTGGCTCCCCCAGCATTCTGGGCCCCCAGCACTGTTCCAAGGGACAGCCGCCAGTGCTTCCCCTTCACAGGTGGCAACCAGCCTCTCTTTGCCTGCTGAATAGAAAACTCTGTGTGCCCTATTCTAAACTTTCCAGTTAAATGTGGGAAACAGTGGGGCCCAGCAACTAGAGACACTGGGGAAACAGACCAAGGCTCAGAGGAGCTGGCCTAGATCAGGGCACTGAGTACTGGATTTTTTGAGACCATCATGGCCACTTGGGCCCTTTTGGCTTTAAAGCTATTCGAGTTGCATTTAAAAGCATTGAAGTCCTTGCTAAGTCCTTGCTTAATTGCCTTAAAGGCATTTAAGCCATTGCTGCAGGATGCCAAGTGCACAGGAGCAAAGCCCCTGGCCCTGACGGAGCTGTGGGTGCTGCCAGTAGGGACAGCAAGCACGGAAGTGTCCCTCCTGGGTGGCAGATGAGCAGGCTCCTCCTGCTTGCACCTCTGGAGGTGACAGGTTCCACTGCACTGAGAGGAAGAGTTCATCTCCAAGGGCCTGGGGCATCCTCCTGCCTTCAGGTGCTTAGAGGCAGCTGTGGTCCTGGATGACTGGAAGCCACTTGGGCATGAAGCTGGTCCAGTGTGGGACCAGCATCCCAGTGGGAGCTGGGTATCCCCAGGACACCCCTCAAAACCCGGCAATGCTGCAGGTACAAGTGGCAGGGTTACCCTGGAGCTTGTCCTCGGGTTCTTGATCCTCAGTGCCATGCTTGGCAGGGAAGTGATTGAGGGCAGAGATAACCACCCTTCAGGTCTGGTGAGCAGCGATTTGCTTCTGGCTTCTGTAAAGTTAATTGGTTTCGAGGTTCCAGGAACAAACGAAGGAGAAAAACCCACTCTCCCAACGTGCGGGATCATTGAATGCTCTCTGGTGAGTTATAATTGCAAATCATGTTTTGAAATCACATTAACCAATTAGCCCTTGTTGTTGTTGTGCCCTGCCACATGACAGAGTGTGCCGCAAGGGAGCCACGGTCAAGGACAAGGGCCATGAGCTCTGTTCCTGGGCACTGTGCTGCCAGTATGAGGGGACAGCCTTGGAGTGGGTTGCTGAGGGGAGAAAGAGTCTTTCCTGCTCACAGCCTTGGGCAGGTGTCACCCCAGGGTCCTCCCAGTCTGCTGTGCCAGCCACAGGTGTTGCCTTCCTGCCACTGGCTTTCCCAGCCACTTCCACCTGCTCCCCCAGTGTGCCCCACTCTGCCTGTGCAGTGCTGCCAGTGGAGCAGGGGAGGACAGTGGGGGTCTCAGACCTGTTGAGGGGAGGCTGAGGCCATGCTCATGCTGATGGCCAGTGGTGAGGATTAGAGGCACCCACTGATGTGTTCCTGGCAAGGACAAGTGCTAGGAGGCTTCTCACTGGCTGATGGGGGGAGGATACTGCTTGGGCTGCAAATTTATCTGTTATCATCACTGTGTCTTCCTGCCATCTCCCATCTTGGCCCCGGGAACGGCAGGCAGCAGGCACAGAGGCTGAGCAAGGAAACCAAGTGTGACAAGTGGAGCATGCGCTGGTCATACATGGCACCCACTCCTTCACCTCTGGGTCCTGACTGGCCTCGTCCATGCCCAGATGCTCCTGAGGCCGAGTCGTTTTTATGGGCTTGCATTGATCTCCTCAGTTGCTGTGTGGCTGAAGGATGAAAAAGAGGACAGCTTTGGGTTGAGAAGCTTGGTGAGAAGGCAAATGGCACAGTAGTGCGCTGTGGCAAGGCACAACTGTCATGGCATTTAGCTCCATGGCACAGATGAGACAGGGTGCTGGTCGCAGGCCACACCATGCCATGCTGTGCTTCCTGGGAGGCTCCTCACATCTGGGAATCCAGCAGCAAATTTTCCATCTGTCTGGAAAAAAACATGCAGCTGCAGCTTTGCAACTGGCTGAAGCTTGAGTGCAGTCCTGGCACCCCAGAGCTGGCAGTGAAACCACCCTGGGCTATGTCATTGGTTGGAGGGCTTGGGAGGGTTAGAGGAAGGTCTTAGCCCATCCTTTTTTTAGGCAGCCCCTGGACACAGCGAGGGGACTGGTCCCCATGCAGCTCCCTGGTGAGTGGCCAGCCTGGCGTGGTGGATCTGAACCTGCCACATGTGAAATGCAGATTGTGGGGACCTTCTGGGACAGGCCCTGGCAAGTTTCGGGACATCTCTACTCCCTTTCCCTCCTCCTCATTGCTTTGATTTTCCACAGCACTCTTAAGAGAGGAGCAGAGTCACCTGAAAGCTGGGTACAGTGGGGCTGGTAGATTTCCCTGTCCAGCTGAAAACAGGAAAATGATGGAGAGGGATGCCACATGATGGATAACAAAGGGCATGATAAATAGGGCGCACAGCTTAATTTGTTCCAACAGAAGGACAAGATCAATATTTGGAGGCTGAGGAGCAGGCAGGCTCTGAGTTGCAGCATGCACCCTGGCTCCCAGCATGTCCACCCTGCCAGTGGGTACAGAACTGTATGCAAGAGGTCCGTATTGCCTGACCCTGTCCCTGTTGCCAGCTGACTTTATTCTGTTTGCTTATAGGGTGGTAGCTCTCAAACACCTTTTACAACCCCCAGCAAGGTGTGTTGCTGACATCTCTACAGTGGTGCCACGTAGCCGGTCCTCACCTTTGCCAGGGCAAGGGAAGGGTTAAGCAAATGGCTTGAGCCCAGCCATGCCCATGGCCCTGAGTGTCATGACTCCCCCCTCGCTATCCTGCCAAACCTGGCTGCCTCTGGTCCCCCCCGGCATGCCAGCCAGCGCTGGTTCAGCAGTTACGCATGCTGCTGTTATTAGAAATTAGTTAATGGATGTCTCTGGCTGAAGCAGAGCAGCAGTAACAGGAGCCTGGGATTGTGAGGAGTGCAAGGGCCAGATATTTAACACCCCTCGACTGACGGCAGGGAGAATGGGTACCGTTGCTGGTGGTAGGGCAAAGGGGGACTTTCCTCCTCCCAGTTCCACGGCGACGCTCGCTGCTGGCCGGCGGAGTCCTTTCCATGACAGGCTGCCTGAAGGTTCGCAAGGATTTATGAAAGATATGTGTAACACAAATAAAGCCTCCCAGCAACGCACGGAGCCGTCCTGCCGACGAGCGGCGGCTGTGCAGGGCTCGCTGCTCTGCCGGGGGTGGCTGTGTGTGCATCAAACCCCAGCCTTGCTGCAGCGTGGACCCCAGAGCTTTTCCTCCAAAGTAAAATCCAGGAAGGGCAGAAGAGCAGGAGGTGACCTGGGGGTGGCGGCCCTTGGGAAGGAGGAGGTAGCCTGTGAGGACATGGCTTGTGGCTAGCCAGGAAGTCTTGGCTTTCCCTGAAGCAGGAGGGATGCTTTTGGGAGAAGTTCCCTCTCTGTGGCACTTCTATGTGGATAGACCCCAGAATTGTGTCTCCATGAAAAATAGAAGTGTTTCAGCTCAAGTGGGGAAGTTTGATGGAGACCAGAGGAGGTGATTGGAGTGTGTCCCCCCACACTCTGGGATGATCCCATGCACATTTTTTGTCCCAGTGTTGGGAGGTGACAGGGCATTCACTGTGGGTGCAGTGGGTATCCTGAAACCAGACAGCCAGGTGGGTTGATTTAACGTGGGGGCAGTTTGAATTTCCCAGATTGGGGAGAGGTTGTGGCTGCAGGGGGTGCTGGTGAAGACCCTCCTGAGCGATTGAGTGATTCTGCCCCTCTCTAAGAGTGGGTAAAGCCCAGCGCCCATGCTCGAGGTGTTCCGGATTTAGCCTTCCGAGTTAGACTAAAGCAAGTGTGACAGCCCTGTTGCTTTGAGTGACAGCCACTGGCCTCTGGCTGGCGCTCTGGGGAGTGATTGGTGGGGCGTTGATAAACAGCTGAGGTAATAATGCCCAGTGGGTTGTCAGCGCCAGGTGCGGTGGTGATATGTGGTGGGGCATCAGTGCCTGGTGACCGTGCCCAGTGAGGCACCCTGGGGGTGGTCGTGCTCGCTAAGGCAACAATACCCGGGGCGGAGCCGAGGCGGGTTGCGCAGCCAGTCCCTCCCCGGTACTGCTCCTGGCGCGGCGCGGAGATTGGGAGCCTACACGATCGGGGCGGGCCCGGCTCCGGTTTAATCTCCGGCTCCGCCGGGATTACCGCTGTAGGATAGTCTCTAATCCGCGGCAGCGGCCACCGGGGCTCTTCGCCCCATCCCACAGCAGAGGCACTGTTGGAGAGGGGGCAGGTAAGTTACTCCCAGTCTTCCCAGTAGCACTCACCGCCGTGCTTTTTGCTTTCTCCTTCGGCACACTCCGTGGCTGGAGGCTGCCGGGGCATGGACCTTTCCTCTTCCCTCGTTCCTCCCCGCACCTCGCTCTAACCGCCCCTCCCCATCTCCCTTCGCCCCTCGCCCGGCCCCGCTCTCCTCCCTCAGCCCCCGCAATCCCCTGTGCCACTCTTCTCCTCCCGGAGCCGCTCCAGTCCCGCCGCTCCCGGCAACAGCGGGGGAAGGGTCTGGGGCTCCGGTAGCGCTGGCAGGTGGCAGCGCCCCGGGACTGTTTGCTTTGCTCTTCTCCTTCCACTTCCCTCTCCAGCTGCTGAAACCCTCCGCAGGTGGGTAAATCCTGTGAGGGCAGGGGAAAGGCAGAGCCCCATGTTGCCGCTACCCTAATGCCCAGGCTGAGTTCCAGCCTCGGCACTGGATAAAAATAATACTGACGACCCCTAAACCCCCTTTTCTTCCTTTTTTTTTTTTTTTTCCACTTCAATTTTTAATTGCCCCTAGGAACAACATATGTTTCTTAAAGCTGGAAGCAGTGGCAGCCGGGATCGGGTATCAGGGTGCTAGGGCGAGGAGCAATGTGTGGCGGGGGACACGGGTAGGGAGAGCGATGCCAGACGCTGCTGGGGTTTGTCTGGGACGTGCGTGCGGTGTTTCCCCAAGCCTGGGTATTTATAGACCCTGTCTGGCCGGGACAAGAGTGTGGAATGGCAGACGGGACATTACATTCCCTCCCGCCACGCGTGTCCCGTGCCAGCCAGCACGATGGCCCGCTCTGATCACGACAGCCTGAAACATCCTGGCAGAGAGAAACCTTCTCCATGGGAAAAATGAAGCATGGCAGGTGGCTGGTAGTCTTGAGCTCCCCGTGACAGCAGTTGACTCTGCAGTGCCACGGGCGACTCAGGGCACCTGGCAGGTCCCCAGCAGATGGGATGGAGGGGAGGTAGAGCCCCGATGTGGGCCCGAGCCCCTTCTGGCTGAGGAGGGCATGGCTGTGTTGAGCCGACGTGGAGGAGACAGGGAATTTTCCACTGACATTTGGATCACACCCAAGTGGAGCCGTTACAACTGCCCGATCCCTGCTGCCTGCCACTGGCATGCGTTCACCCCCTGGCCTCACAGAGGTACCCCAGAGAAAGCCTTCCCTCCCCTGCAGTGCTGCCCTATCCCCCACAGTCCAAGTGCTAGTATGTCCTGGTCCTGATGGCCATGGATGCTGGGGGGCAACAGGGACACCCTGTCCCACTCGAAGGTGGCGGGGGGTGCTGGCACTGTGGGGCAGCCTGGCTGAGGTGCAAGGGGCCCTGCAGCTCCCGGACACGCTGCAGCTGTAATCACAGGCCGGGGCCACAGCCACGGCAAACAAACAGGCACCGGCAGAGCCTATTTTCCTTGGCGCGCAGGGAGAGGGGGAAGGAGTGGGATCCCACGGGTTCCTTTGGAAATGCAGCCCTTGAGAAAACAGAGGCAAGTTTGGGACTAGATAGGCCTCCCTTCCCCCTGCCCTCTTCACTGCATGGGTCTCGGCCGCCGTGCGCCTCCCCAGCTGCTGACGCAGGTCTGGGGCCAGCTGAGTCCCCCATGCTGGTGAGGAGATGGCCAGCATGGTCCCGTTGTCCCTGTGCTGGGGAGCAAACAGGCTGGCTGGCCTGATGGTGAGAGTAGCAGGGCCAGGGACAGCAGTGGTCCCACAGTACTTGGGCAGATTGTGGCCCTTGGTTAGGACAGGATTCTCTTCTGGGGGTGCCAGGTTGGCAGTGGCACACTAGGCCACGGCTCAGGCCAGTTCCTCCTGGTATCCCCAACGCTGCCTGCAGAAAATGACAGACTGAATTTTTTGCCATTGACCCCTCAATTTGTCCTGCCAAAGCCACGTGTGTTTTAGGAAGTTGATACTTCTGGAAAGCATCTTGCTTCCAAGGTGAAATGCACGTCCAGAAGTGCAATAGAAAAACTCATATGGTTTTTTAGATGCCACCCGCCATTAGTCCCTGCATGCCCCAGTCCTTGCCACCATCTTCCTCAGGTGTCCCTGAGCTGCTGATGGGCAGTGGATTGGCTTTAAATTTAAAGCAAATCCTGACATTGAGTGTAAAGCTGGCTGAGATGCTTTGGGCTCAAGCCACTGTCTCACCTGACCTCCCTTACAGCCATGCTAGGTGCCACTGGCCTCATGCTGTGCTCACTCCGTTCCTGTACCCATGTTGCTGTCTGTCTCTGCTGTCTGACCTGGTCCCATGTGGGCTCGGCACCTTCTTTCCATGTTGGGTTGGGTTAGTGGCAGGCCAGGCTATGCTGATGCTGGGCACAGCTCCCATACCGCTGCCTGTTGTCCAGACTTGTGCCTCAGTTTCTCCATCATTTGTCCCAGTGCGTCTTGGTACCAGTGCTTGAATGTGAGAGGACTTGGATTGATGGTGGTGGTTGGTACTTGTCCTGTGGCCCTGTCCCATGGCACATGACCAGCAGTAGATTGTCATGGATGAGCCATGAAATAGCTCTGGTGCTGGAGCTATGATGTTCAGCTCTGTCACCTCCTTCATTGTCGTGCCTTTCGCCTCTTTGGTGTGTCTCAGGCTCCCGTATGTCCATTGCTGTAGGACGGTGCTAGGGCCAGTGGCCACAAGCCAGCACAGCTGCTGGCACACTCTGCCTTTGGGCACATCCCCAGGCTTGATCAGAGCTGTCCCTGAGGACATGGGTGCCACTTGTGCTCTTTGAGGGAAAACCCTAGGTGGACACCATTTTCTGCATGGTGTAGAGGTGATGGCCTGAAGCTGCAGAGGCAGGTGCCAGTCACTGGAGCCGTGCTAACTGGTTATTACCAGTGGCTTTGAAAGCCACTTTTTCCTTCTTGCCATTGCCAGTTCTGCCCTGATCGGAGCGCTGGGAGCGTCTTCTGAGCCATGGTGGTATTTTAGGCTGAAACCCTAGGTCTCCTCAGGCTAGGTGAGCCCAGGAGCAGTGACCGTGCTGGTCAGGTTGTGTCGGGACTGTGGGCTTGACTGGCACAGCTCTTGGGTGGGATAATCTCATGAGGCGTATTAGTAGGTCTATTTAGGGTGGGTCTAGAGTGAAGATACTCAGAGAAGATCTTCAGTCGTTCACTGGGCATATTGTCTCAAATTATCCCCCACTCTATGGCTAATAGTGTATCTGTGTACAAAGGGATGCACCCTAGAGACCTCATCCCAAAGGTGAGGTGCCTGGCTGTGCCCCTGTGTAGTTGGATTTGTCCTTCTCAGGTGCCTGTTGTTTCCGGGGGAGGTGGGGTGGTGGCACTCCCTTGGCTTGGCTGGGAAGTGTGGAGGAAGAAATGCTGAATACTGTAGGTTTGAAAACAGGTTGGGGAGCTAATTTTAGGTCGGCAGGTCAGGGGGAAAGTGTGAGAGTGCTTGGGAGTCAGGGCTGATTCTTATCCCAGTACCTGGGCTCCCAGGGTTGCCCTGGCGTGAGGAGCAAGGAGGGGTGCTGTGATGTCCCCTCTGTGTTTGCCTACCCTGCTGGAGCCAGCCTCCCTTGAGAGATGATGCCCAGGGACCTCTGAGGTTCAGGCTATGGGCCCAGGTCTGCCCCTGTGGTTACACACCCCTGTGCCCATGGTGGTGCTGGGGGCTAACAAGAGACCTCAGCCTGGAGTTCACTCTGTGGTCCTGGGGGCTGGGCTAAGCAAGAACTCCAAGGTAGGGGTTACCCCATCCCCAGCAGCAGTCCAGGGGTCTGACCAGGGATCCCAAGTTGGGGGTCACCCCTTGCCCAGTGGTGGTGCTGGGAGTAGCTCCAGGGCTGGGGGCTAATGGTAGTGGGTGGGACGTGGCTGGCATCCCTGCCCACTTACCCACACTGCCCATCTGTCTGGGAGAGTTTATCATCAGCACAGTCCCAGGGAACATGAGACCTGTCTGTGCCTGGCTCTGCTGAAACCCGAACAGGCACCTGGGCAGGCAGGCGTGGGCGGGGGGGCCTTGCTGCCAGCCCCTCGGCACCCATACCAGCAGCAGCAGGGCACCTGGCTGTGAGCACGCAGGCCAGCAGCTGTGGCAGGCTTCGTGCTAAATCCGGATTACCAACCCGGAATAGTCCCACGGCCCCAGCTGGGATGGATTAGCCGGGATTCATCTGCAGAAGTAGAGGAGATGGGGAGGGAGGCTGCCCTGTGAGGGGTCCCCAGCATAGGGCAGCACTGCCAGGGAGATCCAGTGCTTTCATTCCCTGTGGGTGAGACCTGTGTGTGCTCACGGATGGGTGTCATGGGCTGTGAGGACACAGTGGGTCATCGTGCCCCTGGCTGGCACCACATGGCTCAGGCAGGGCTGGCAGGCAGCAGTTGCCAGTCCCCATGTGTGCCGTGCTCCCACCGGCACGGCGTGTCCTGGCAGGGACTGTGCTGAGGTTTGACTGTGAAAACTGGCGTAGTGCAAGGACCAGGCGTTCCCAGGGCGGTACATGTCCTCCTTGCCACACTGATGGGTGTGATGGACCCCCCCATCTGACATGTTCTGCTGGCATTGCCAGCAAAACTCCACTGTCCCAACCACACCTGCTGCTGGCTGTGTCTTGCTCTCAGACGGGATTTTCCACTTTTTAAGTAAAGTGGAAATGGTTGTCAGGCTGAGGGATGCAACCCCTTCCAGGACCCAATTCCCCACCGTGGTGCCCTGGCCCCCAGGAAAGGCTAGCAGGGATCAGGGCAAGCCCAGGGCTGCCTGCTGCCTGCCCAGGCTGGGAAGGGATTTGGGAGCCCTGCTGCCCCACACTTGTTTGTGTCTTGGTGAGGAGGTCAGGCATCTGTCCTAGCTGGGAAGAGGCGTACGAGACCAAACGTAGCCTTCCCTCGTGTGCAGACGTGGCCGGCTGGGAGGGTACGTGCCGCCCCACGCATATGGCTCAGCGTTCCCCGTGGGAGGGCTGCAGGACAGCACCGGGGCCCGGCTCGGGCTGCTTGTCTGTGCTGGAGGGTTGATGGGATGGATGATGTCTTTAGTGTCACCGAACAGTGGGACAGTAGGAGCAGCAAGTTGTAGCGTCAGGAGTGGGCAGGGGGAGGTGGGAGGTGTCTGTGCACCGAGGCTGTCGCTGTCCTCCTCACTCAGAGCCGGCAAGCAGCAAAGGCACATGATGGGAAATCAGTGCAGATGGCTCAGCAGCCCCCAAGGACATCACCCTGGGTGCCAGAGTGGGTACATTCTGTGTCCATGCCATCTGAGTGGGCAAGCAGATCTGGGTCTGGAAGGGGACAATGTTAAGTGGCACATGGACTGCCCAATTTTGGCAGCGAGGACAATAGTATTCCATCCATGGGGTGGCTTGCCAGTCCTGTGGTAGGCTGAGGTTCTCAAGGGCAGCACGCCAGGGGAAGAAATCCTCAGAGATGCTGTACCCAGAGTAGAGGGACCCCAAATGAGGTGGGCACACAGGGACAGGGGTGAACCTGCTGTCCTCAGCCCTCAGGGAGGACCATGCCACTTCCCCCAGGGCCATCCACTGCTCCATGTATTTGCTGTTCTGACCAGCCTTATCACAAGGCAAACAGCAGCAATCGGGCATGCTCTGCCCGATCGAAAACTCTCCCGTTCACTCCCCTTTCATCTCCCCACCTTCCCCAGCCACCACTGCTGGGAGACCCTGGCTGAGGGGCAAAGGCCGGGGCCAGCCAGGGAGGTGACAGCAGGCAGTGCCAGGGCTGTGCCAGGGCTATGCCAACTCTGCCCGGCAGGAGGAAGCGTCTGGGTGGTGTCGCTAAGTCCGGTGCATGCGAAATGAGCCCGCCTGTGCCTCTTGCTATTCCAAGAGGCACTCAGGGGAAGAAACTGGTATTTCCTGAGCTGCCCAGAGAGGTGTAATTATAACCTGGGAGAAGAAAGGGGCTGCAGAGGAGAGTGCCCAGCCTTCCCGGCGCCCGTGGGGGAGTGGGCAGGGGAATGAAGCAGCTCTGCCCACACCGGTGGGATGCGGCAGAACGCTGCCTGTGGGCAGCCTGATGTTGCTGGTGGGAGTTTGGGGAGGTGATGGAGCAATGGGGATTTGGAGGCTACTCAAGTTCAGCACCAGGAGTGGTGGGTTTGGTGATGCCCACCCACAGCGGCAGGAAGGCGCAGAGTTAATGGCAGTGTTTGGACATGCTGGCAACCCTGTTTGTGTCTGGATCTGGCCCAAGTGGAGGCCTAGCATAGAGGATAAATCATTGCCCTGAGCCTGCCCTGTGCTTCCCTCTCTTCCCCATACAGCTGAGCCTCCCTGCACTGGTCCCCACTGCCCTGTACCCTGGCTCAGTCTCCTCACCAGGCTAGGTACTGCAGGTGACATGGCCCAGCCGTGTGCCTCATTCCCTGTGTCAGAATTAGGACACTGCTGTTAGCCAGCTCGTGGCCTGGGATGGCCCTGCCAGATCTCTTTGGTGGCCTAGGTGGGCAGAGACAAGAAAAGCAGTGTCTCAGGAGCCCGGAGGTGCTGACGCCCACGGTCTGCCGTGTCATCCTCCCCTTGCGTGCCGAGGCGGCTGTTGTGCCCAGTATTGCCCTGCCCCAGCAGTGCCATGGCAAGACTGTGGTCCCTGGAGCCAACAATCCCCTAGAAGCATAAAGACAGGCACGTCCCCTGCTCACCCTTCAGGGATCCCAGAACCAGAATGATGGGGCAGCATCGCCCTCCCGGGGTTGGGGACTGCGTCGCATCCTGCCCAGCCCTCACCTTGGACGAGTTGGCATCGTCTGATAGCCAGACATGGCCTCAGCTTGAAGCCCCCCTGGCTGGCTGGTCAGGACCCCAGCCCCTCGGAGCGGCGGGGGGTGGCGGAGGACCCTGTCCCGGCTGCCAGCCTGCCCCAGAAAGCCACCTTGTGCCGTTTCCCAGCGGAGCGGGGCGGGCCAGGGCTCGCACAGAGGCAGCTTTGTGCGGCGTGCCAAGGCGTCCCGCGCTCGGCAGCCCGGCCGCCTTCCAGTGCCAAGGAGCTGTCTCCCGGCCCTGCGCTCTTTCCTGCTCCATTTGTCCGGCCCTGACGTGCCCCCGAGCCCCCTGCCTTGGCACACCGGCAGCACTGGCCTTGGGCGACAGGACGTGGGTGAGCCCTTCGTGCCGAGCGTTGCCACAGGCTTTATGTAATGGTGGTGGCTGGG
>VWYK01035833.1:1697-11965 GCA_013399775.1 Semnornis frantzii
TGCTGCTTCTGCCCGCCGGGTGCTCGGTGCGGGCGCAGAACGACACGGAGCCCATCGTGCTGGAGGGGAAGTGCCTGGTGGTGTGCGACTCCAGCCCCTCGGCCGACGGCGCCATCACCTCCTCCCTGGGGATCTCGGTGCGCTCGGGCAGCGCCAAGGTGGCCTTCTCGGCCACCCGCAGCACCAACCACGAGCCTTCCGAGATGAGCAACCGCACTATGACCATCTACTTCGACCAGGTCAGCCGCAGTCTGTTTTGCCTTCGCTGCCCCCCACCCCCGCGCCGGGCGGCCCCTCACGCACCTGCTCGGCCATCGGCTCTCAGCCCCCCGTGCCTCCACGCTAATCCTCCCCTTCCATTTTATAATCCTGACCCGCTCGCTCAACGGGAATTTCGCAGCTCAACTCCCGAGAAACACTTTGGAAATTTCTTTTAGGTGGCTGTGGGGCTTTCCTAGGGTGGTAAAGGAGGGTCATTAACTACTTTTGCGAGTCCCATCGTCTCTAAGGAGAGGGCTTTCAGGGGCGAGTTTGAGCCTCGGACGCTTGCAGTGTCGCCTTGCAGCCGAGGTTTGTCCCGGGCGGTCAGGACGACCCGGAGGCAAGGATGCGCATCGTCCCTCCGGTGCTCCGTCGGAAGTGTTTATATTCAGAGGAGGGGATGGAGATTTACCGATGGGGAATCGGCGGATCTGCCCCGTTCCGAGCGTATTTGGCAATACTGCAGCATCTCTCAGGGGGCAGGGAGCGCTGAGGAAGAAGAGGGAGATCCCTGCGTTATCAAACGGAGCGGGCGATGTCCCCAGTGAGTTACAACGAAGCGCTGCCAGCCTGCACCTGGCAGAGCAGCTGGGCCAGCCTGTGCGTCTTTTCCGCCGCACCGTTTGCCTCCCGGAGCCCAAGTCCTGTCTTTCCACTTGGGTTTTTGTTTGTTTGTTTTTTGTTTTTTTTTTTTTGAGGGGGGAGGGATGGAATACAATTTTTCTCCACTGCTTCAGACTCCTGAAGTAGTGTTGCAGAGTCAGCCAAAATTAGCCCATGCGAACTGTTTTCGTTGGGGTTGGATTTTGTTTTGGTTTTGGGTTGGGTTGGTTGGTTTGTTTGTTTTTTGTGCTGGGTGGTTATTTTGTTGTGGTGCTGAATTCATGTACAGTGTAAATATCTATATATATACATACACATAAAAAAATATATATGTATATCTTTACTCCACAATGCTTAGTGCTCAGAGTTTTGAAGGCATTCCTGCCTTGGTGCTGCCACAATAGCAGATTCTTTGAGTATTTTTTTTTTTTTTTCCCCCTCTTTCTTGCAAACAAAAGGGTTTGGCTGTTTGGGAGGAAAGGCTCTGAACTTGGTTTTTGACTTGTTTACTTCTGCTTTGTGCTTTTCATCGTTAAGGCAGAGGTTGTAGTCTGCAAAGTGGAGCGTGGCTGGGGTGGGCACAGCAGGGCAGCCGGCTCACTGCACTTGCCACAGGCCCGTGGGGTTTTTATTCTGCCGTGTCTTTTGAGGCCAAATCAGGCTGCTGGTCGCCGGAGCCTGGGAAGAGAGCGAGCAACCGAGTGTGGGTCTGATCCTTGTCAAATCAGCAGGCTCCACACCATCAGGCTCTGCTGGAGAAGGATGTGGCCACTGCTACCCACAGAGGCTTTCCACACCTGCCGCGGGGCTCAACTCTATTTTTTTTTTTTTCTTGGTTTCAAAAGGCGTTGAGATCTGCTAGAAATTCCGATTGTGCTGGTGAGGAGGAGCAGGCCCTCTTCAGCCACCTGGGGAGGATGCCGGCCAGGTGACACAGCCCTCCAGAGGGCCAGCGAGGCGTTAGCTGTCAGATGTTGGTGTTGCTGAGCATCCTCTCTCCTCCTTCGGCCCTCTTCAGCACAGTTGGAGTTCCATACCCTATAAAACTCGGGGGCAGGTCTCGTTTCAGCGGTGCTAGCTAAACCCAGGAGTTTGCATCATGAACTGATGAGTTTCGGGTTTGTTTTCACTCACTTCTTTCCCCTCCCTCCTTTCCTTCCCTCCACCTCCCCCAACCCTCCCCACTGCTGACACCTTTGCTTTATTGAGGGTGCAGGGTGCACATTTGCACTTCATCTGGTAGGGTTGAAAGATTATTTTTTTTTTTTGCTTAACTAAATCGTTTTATGGACTGTGATGCTTTAAAAATGCCTCTGTAACTCACTCTCCTTCCCCTGCAGTGCAGTTTTAATTGTGCTGCAAATGCCATTTCCTCCAGGCTTTATATTGGGCATGGAGCTCAGTCAGATTTTCACTGGCTTTTTTCTAAGGTGGGGTCTGATTTCTCTCTCTCTCTCTCTCTCACCTTGTTTTGTTTATTTGTTTACTTTCCAGGTATTAGTTAATATTGGCAACCATTTTGACCTTACTTCCAGTATATTTGTAGCACCAAGAAAAGGGATTTATAGTTTCAGTTTCCACGTGGTCAAGGTCTATAACAGACAAACCATCCAGGTGGGTTGTGATCTAAAGAAGACTCTGTCTTTTCCTTATTTGTTATTTTCCCCCCCTAAATGCTCATTTCTAGACACTGAAGTGCATTTTCAAAACCAGCAAGTGAAAGATGGGGCTGTTATTTTAGTTCCAAGAGTCTGCTAAGCACGACAGAAGCAATTTGTTGCTTTAGCTTAATTCAACCCCGTTTCTAACCTGTTCAGTGACGTGCACAGGGTAAAAAAATGAAATTAGAAAAGTCATTGAGAGTGTGAAGAAAACTCAGATTCTCTCTCTTTGCACCTTTTTTTAGGTAAGTTTAATGCAAAACGGCTACCCAGTGATTTCAGCTTTTGCAGGCGACCAGGACGTCACCAGAGAAGCAGCCAGCAACGGAGTCTTGCTCCACATGGAAAGAGAAGACAAAGTGCATCTCAAACTGGAAAGGGGCAACCTCATGGGAGGGTGGAAATACTCAACCTTCTCCGGCTTCTTAGTCTTTCCACTATAAAAGGAGGCCCAACAGGAGACAGCTCGGTGAGCCGGAGCAAGGATTCAGTCCTTCCTGACAGCCTGAACTTGGCAGCAGATGACAATGTTTCCAGCCACCCCCACCAGACTCTCACGGTAGAAGAAAGATCCTCTTCTCCACTCCAACATTTGCTCTGAGTATTGACAATTCCTCGGGAGCCTGCGCCTCTAATTAGTTTTAGACGACAGTGATCTTTAGGAGACATGAAATTATCGACCTGAGCAATTTGTACCTGTGATTGTAAAGTCAATTTGGGATTTTGTTGTTTGGGATCATTGACTTTCTTCTTCTATTTTTAATTTTTAATTTTTTCCTCCCCTCTCATTCATTTTTTTTTCTTTCTTCTCCTCCCATTTTTTTTCTTTTTATGTTTGCTTTTTTTTCTTCCCTTTCTCGACCCAATGAGACGAACAGCTTGGACCAACACAATCTCTTTGGCAAAGGCTCGCTTCAGAGCCAGAAGAATGAAGTCTTTCTGTGCTTTATTTTTTCTTTTCTTGGGTGTTGTATAGCCTTAAAGAGAAAACAAACAAACAAAAAAAAAAACCAACCAAAAAAAAAAAAAGGAAAAAAAAAAAGAAAAAAACAAAAGAAAAAAATTAGAATGGCTTCAGTCTCAGTCCTGTATTTTTCTGGGGGAGGGTGATTCTGAACATTGCTGTGTCAAGAAGTGCTTTATCCAGTGAAGCAAAATTTGCACGATTGGAACCTTCTCTGTTTTGTGTTTGTTGGTGTTTTTCATCGACTTTTTCCTGATTTTTTTGGTTTGGTTTGGTTGATTTTTTTTTTAATTTATTTTTTTGTTTGTTTGTTTTGCTTTGGGTTTTGTTGGATTTTTGTTTTGGTTTTTGGGTTTTTTTTTTGTTTGTGTGTGCTAAAAATGTAAAGCTAGATTGATCAGTAAGACAAAACCAAACCGGACCAAGCACATATTTCCCCTGTAGCTCTAAGTCAAGCTCACCAAGTGAACAATTCTATCTGCACTTCCCAGCTGATCTCTATAGACCTATTGAGAGGGAGAGGGAGAAAGAGCAAGAGAGCTACAGGATCCTTCAATTACAATCTGGAAACTGGCAAAGGAACTGACATTTCTGAATTGTCCTGACCTTTCTAGAAGCAACAGTGGAGGATTTGAATATCTTCTCTGACCAGACCCTAAAATATATCCTTTGCATTGCTGAGTGTATTTTGGGTGCTTTTCTCTGGTACTTATTTGATGTATTTGTCCACCGCCGCTCGAGCCCGCGCGCTGTGGGAGCACGAAGAGATGGCAGAGCAAAACTCTTCCTGATCCGAATTAACTAAGGACCATCTCCACTTGACCTGCCCGTGGCAAGTACTGGAGGAGCTGCCAAGCAGTATCTTCGGCAGCCTTCGGAGGATCCAAGAAGGCGCCACGAGGCGCGCGGGTGCCGCGCGTTTGCGAGCTGTGCGCTTGCGCCCTTCCCAGTCCCCATGGCCGCAGAGCTCCGCGGGCAGCTGGCATCGCTGTCGGAGCCTGAGAGGAGTCGTTGCCCCGGCTGCCAAGTGGCCAAATATCAGGGCAGTGCCAAGGTTTTGCCTGCGTTCTCAATAAAGTGATCTTGGGTTTCCTCACTTATCCTTTCAAAGGCAGCGTGTTAGGCAGCGTGCCGGGGGGAGAATGTTGCGTGAGGAGCTGCAGGAGGAAGGTTTCTGTTCTTTGATATGATTTCTGACTTTGATTTCTGTTTGAGATGCTTCTATCTCGCTCTCAGTCCCACCAGGGCAGGCGTGGATGAGGGGTTTATTTTTTGTCAGCTTTACTCTTCTGCCACAAAGAAATAACCACTTCATGCAAGAGGGGGTTTGCAGCAAAGGGGTGGGAGCTGCGCCGTGTTTCAGAATGCTGGTGGACCTGTCATTTTCACTGTAAATTTCTCATTAAAGGGACAAAGTCAATTAAAATCATATATTCTTAAAAAAAAAAAAAAAAAAGGAAAAAAAAAAAAAGAGAGAAAATCCCTGTTATCTGTGTTGCTTGTGATCCCTCAGGTGGCTAAAACAGAAGCCAGTTTCACATCGGATCTTTTCCCTGTCTCTTACCCATTTGTTTTGGCAGGTATTGGTCTAAGGGGTTGCAGGTTTGGGTTTTAGTTTGTTGTTGTTGTTTCTGTTTTTCATGGGTTGCGTTTTCTGCTTCCCTCCTTGTGCATCCTGTCTGTGGTATTCCCAGCTGCAAAATATCACAGGGCTGTGTTTAAGTACTTGAACTCAACCCTGAGTCAGCAGCAGCCTTTATTAAAGTGCACCAAAAAAATCCCCAAACAAACAGAAAACACAACTGTGAGAAGAGTTCTCTTAAGAACAGATATTGCAAAGCTGCTTTTAAATCTCTTTTTTTTGAGGGGGGCTGGTCTTGAAAACTGTCTCCTGTCTCTGAAGCAAAGAGGTGGGTTCAAGGTCCCAGGTTTTCATTTCTCATTACCTTTCCTCAGCCTTCTTTGAAGTTCTGCCTTTGGTGCTGGTCACTTTCAGGTGTCCCATTTATTTCAGTTCACCTGGCTTGGGTAAGGCAATGAGACCTTGGTTCTGGCTCTCTCCTAAGCCAAATGAGGCCAATGACAAGGTTCTCCCTGGACATACTGGTGGAATTTTCTTCCTCCACCAAACCTGCAGAGCCAAATTATCTCACTTCATCTCTCAAGTTCAATAGTTTTGACCATGATTATTTTACAAAGTTAGAAATGGAAAGGTTCTGATGTGCTGCCTCTCTCCCTCTTCTAATGTGTCCTTCATGCTAAGCTGTGAAGTAAGGACTAAAACAGTTTAATTAAATGGGAAATGGGCAGTGAATTCTTCTTGTGCACTCATTTCAACCGTGGTGCTTTTGTTGCTTTTTTATTTTTTAAAGGTTCTTTGCAGTATGGGTGGAGTGGGTGGAAGCTGAGGCAAAGAAAGTTTCATTTAAACATGAGAATTTTTTTCCCTGTGAGGGTGCCAGAACCCTGGCACAGGCGGCCCAGGGGCGTTGTGGAGTCTCCCTCTCTGGAGATACTCAAACCCTGCCTGGATGTCTTCCTGTGTGATCTGGTCTAGGGGATCCTGCTGTGGCAGGAAGGTTGGACTGGCTGAGCTCTGGAGGTCCCTTCCAGCCCCTGACATTCTGTGATGCTGTGACATTTATTCCCTTTCCCCTGTTACTGAGCTTTGTAACTGAGCTGAAGAAGGTGCAATCTACTTCTCACAGGATGCAGTGGGCGTTTGGATACAAGGTGTGGACACTGTGCTGGATTTTGTGTTGAAAGAGGAAAATGTGCCATAGGAGCACCATAGAATGCAAGAAGTGCTGTGTGAGGCCACTGAAAGGATCCTCCCAGCACACTGAGAGTAGGGTTTGCATAAAGCAATTTCTGTGAATAAATGGATTGGGTAATGTTGAGAGTTGGTGCAAGCTGACTGCTGAGGGCACCATCAGAGTTAGGAAGTGTAAAGTAGATGTGTTCCTGTGTGCCCTGAGCTGGTCCTGCTCTGGCAGGGGGGTTGGATTGGATGAGCTCTTTGGGTCCCTTCCAGCCCTTGACATCCTGTGAGCCTGTGGTGGTGGAAAAGGCCCAAGCCATGATAATGGCTCTGGTTCCTGTGGGAGTGATAATTTGTGGTGGCAGGACAAGGAGTGTATGGAACCTTGAGGAGAGTGGATTGAGACTGGATGTTAGGAAGAAATTCTTTCCAGTGAGGGTAGTGAGACTCGGGGACTGGTTGCCCAGAGAGGCTGTGTATGTCCCCTCCCTGGAGGTGTTCAAGGCCAGGTTGGATGAGACTTTGAGTGACCTGGGGTAGTGGAAGGGGTCCCTGCTTATGGCAGGGGCTTGGAAATGGATGACCTTTTTAGGTCCCTTCCAACCAAAGCCATTCTATGAACCTCTGAACTCAACCTTCATTGTAAGAGCTTTTAGAGCTGCTCATGAGCTGCTGTGTAGCACCAAGATGAGAATACTCCTCTGCAGACACTGAGTGACTGTTTCCTTTGCAGGGAACAATCTTCACCTGGGATTGGGTTGTGGAGTTTTTTTGTTGTTTTGTTATTTTAGGAGCCACTCATTTAGTGCTTCTTCAGCCTACTTTTTGGAGTGTAGAAGCCAAGACCTGTGGTAGGAATGATAAATGCTCCTCATATGCTCGGTTGCCTTCCTCTGGGATTTTGATTTTTTTATCTGCTGTTTGAGCACGGACTTGCAGCAACCTCTGTGCTCTCAAGCCTCCCCCCGAGGCAGTGGCTGTGATGGATGTGCAGTGCCCTTCATTACTGGGCTTCATCTTGCAAGCTGGAGCTGGGAAGAGGAGAGAGAGGCAGAGACACCCAGCTGGGGAGTTGTTTGGAAGTTAACATTGTGCTTGTTGGCTGTGAAGTTTTTAACTTTCAGAAAGGACATTTTGGGGTTTATTGATTGAATTTGTGTCTTGCTCCCTCTGTCACAGCAAAAGATGGGCTGAAAGGGCTTGGTTCCTGCTGGAGTTGTTCAGAAATAACTGGCACCAGGTCCTCGTCCTGTGGTACTCATTTCTGGACTAGGCAGGGTCACAGGCAGCATTGTAACTGGTAGTCTGCTTCAGTGCAGGATAACTTCCTAGCATTAACCTCCACCCAAAATCAGTGTCATCAATAGATTTATAATGAGTAAAGGCTATTAAACACTTAGGTATAACTGAAGAAAAATATTTGATTCAATCTCTTCCCATTTGTTGTTGAAAGGCCCAGGAGCATCTCCGAGGCAATGCATGGCTTCAGGATCAGAGATTCATGGAATGGTTTTGGGTTGGAAGGGACCTTGAAGATCATCAAGTTCTAACCCCCTGCCATGAGCAGGGACACCTCCCGCTTGCCCAGGCTGCTCAAGGTCTCCTCCAGCCTGGCTTTGAGCACCTTGTGGTAGTTGCATCCTCCCCAGCTCAGGACAGAGCTCAGGTGAGGCTCACCAGGAGCTTTTTGTCTCTGCTGCCCCTCACTCTGAGGCCCTTTCATTTGCTTGGAGACCTAAGAACCAACCCAGTGAGCAATGACCACAGCCAAACCCACAGGGCTAGAGATGGAGTTGTGCTGTGGAGCAGCCTTTGCTTCTGTGAGCTGCTCCCCTTGCCAAGGGACCCTGAGGAAATTCACAGCCCCTCCGCCTGGGTGAGTACATCCTGGGGATCCGTGTGAGATTTTCCTTTCATTAGTGAGCTGTGTGCATGTTTTGGGTCACCTCTCCCAACAGTTTAGTCAGTTGTGCAGCAGCATTTGCCCAACTGAGCCCCAATCCTGGAATTTTACTGAGTTGGAAGGAGAGCAGATTGAATTGTAACCAGCCAGTGGCTGTCAGCCTCCTGTTTTGTCTGTATCATTCATGCCATGCCTCCAGGGAGGGGGCACACCTGTGCTAGTGTCCCTCCACCCTCACTGTCAAGAATTTAATGTCCAGTCTAAGTCTTCTCTCCTCCAGCTTCAGTCCATTCCCTCTTGTCCTAATGGCTTCAACAATTGCTCCAAGATGGTGCCTGAGGAGAAGGGTTATGCCCAGAAGCTCTTAATGATGAGTGTGGTGAAAGTCTGGCACAGTCTGCCAAGGGAGGCTGTGGTCGCCTCCTCCCTGGAGGTGTTCAAGGCCAGGCTGGATGAGACCTTGAGCAGCTGAGTGTGGTTGAAAGGTGTCCCTGGGCATGGCAGGAGGTTGGAGCTGGATGACCTTTAGGGTCCCTTCCAACCTAAACCATTCTATGAATTCATAAGTTCCCCACTTAGGAATTAATAGCTACTATGTAAGAGTCTCTTTACAATTAATGAACTGCAATTAATGAATTGCAATCTTTGAGCTGCTGAATTTCCCTCTGTGTGAGTGCACACCCATGTGTACACATCCTTGTAAACCAGTTGTAGCTGGGAACTGGTGGAGAGAGAGATGACTTCTCATGTGCAGTTTGGCCTTGATTTCTCCAAAGCCCAACAAATGAATTGCTCTTTTAATTGCCATTCTAAACCTTGTCTTGGCTTACATCCCAAAGTATACGAAGTGGTAGTAATCAGCAGTGTATTTATACTCTAGGGGCTCAAGCTCTTTCTCCATGGAGCTGCTTCCCAGCAGGATGACCTAGCAGGCAGGAGAACAGAAGCAGATGAAAGCAGGAATCCTCTTTGGAAGGGGCTCTCCAGAGAGGGCTGAAAGTTATTTAGCATGATGACAGAGCAGAAGGGAAGAAAATCAGCTGTAAAATATGGGCCAGGGCTTGAAATGTTGTAACAAGAGCCAGAGATTAGATTTTTTTTTTCCTCAATAGTGGAAAAGATTTACAAAATGAAAGTCATGGGGCAAAAGTTGTAATGAAATGCAGAGAGAATAAAAGAAAACAAAACAGAGTGAACAAGGGGACAGACAAGTGGGGTCTCAGGGCCTGTGAAGCATTTGAAGCTGGTGTAGGGAAAGGAAGAGAAATAATCTCTGAACTCATGCACTTAAGAAGAAAATCTGGTGAGAGAAGAGCACCTTAGAGATGTTAAACAGGCTGAGGTGACAGTGGGAGAATGTGGCAGAAGGAACAGCTTTTACAGATGGCTTCTGAGCTGGAAGGGAAAAAAATCAGTTCAGAAAAAGGGTTAAAGATGGAAAAGTTTGGTGTGTTGGCCTCAAAACTTGGTGGGGCAGAATTCCAAGTGCTTCCTTAGTCTTCCATCCTTGCTTCTGTTTATTTCAGGGGGGGTTGTACCCTCTTGTTTTTGCCACCAGCTTTTCCAGTTCCCCTCATCCTTGTGACTCACTAGAGATTGTATCCTACCAGATGTTGAAATCTGAAGCCAGGAGGAGGCATCCCCTCCCAGCAGTGCCCCTGGGAAGCAAACTAGGAGTGCCTTTTTCCCTGAGAATGGGCTTCTTTTCCCAGCCCATCAGAAAATGTCACCAGGCTGATGCTGGCCCAGCTAGCCTGCTCCTGTCCCTTTGGCACCCTATGCTGGGCACACTCCTTGGCAGAGTCTAGCTCTGGGGTCCCTGATACAAGAGAGACATGAACCAGGCAGAGAGGGGCCAGAGAAGGGCCACAAAGGTGATCTCCTTCTCTGGAGAGACTTTCCAGCCCCACCTGGATGTGTTGCTGTGTGACCTGCCCTGAGTCACCCTCCTCTGGCAGGGGGGTTGGACTGGATGATCTCTGGATGTCCCTTCCAGCCCCTGATGCTCTGTGATTCTATCATCCTCCCCTCCTATCATTCTGTGATTCTTTGATTCTCCTCTGCACTTCCCATTGATCTCTCCACCAATTTATTAATTTTGGGTGCTTTTTTTTT
>VWYK01035834.1:12534-34969 GCA_013399775.1 Semnornis frantzii
TTTTTGGTCATTGATTGGTTTTCCCCTTTTTTTTTTTTCCTTCTTTGCCACTGCTACCTCTATTTCTGCAGGAACAAGTAGGTTATTGGTAAGTATTACAACTCAATCAGACTTTACAAAGTTTTGCCTTAGTGAGGACTTCTTTTTTATTTTGGTTTTTGGTTGTTTTTTTTTTTTTTTCCTTACCCTCACTTCTTTGGTAAAAACTTTGTAGGCAGCAGACTGAGTGTCTGTAAATGCTGTGCTTTCTCAGGTCTCCATTCTCACCTTGTCTGTGTAGTAGAGTGATAGTATCCAGATTTCTCCAAGAGACTTTGTCTTCTGCATGCTTCCCAGCAGCATCATTTATCCGTGCTGTTCTCTCAGATGCTGCCTCCTCCTGGGGCTTGCTCCTTTGTTCCTGTCTGCTGCGTTTCAAGTGCAGTGTTTACTTTGTCTCTCCCATTTCTTTCTTTTGTTGTTGTTTTTCATGAGACCTCCGTCTGCATTTTTGGCCACGTTGCTCAGAAGACTTCTCCGCGGCCGGCGAGGTGCTGGGTTTCACCTGCTCAGTTTAGTTATCCCTATCAACCATTTTCACATCATCCCTCTCTTCCCTTTTAGCTGTCATGAATACCCTCTCAGCATGGTGTAGCCACCCTCTCCTCTATTCTTATCATGCCTCGTGGAATTTGAATCAGATTTGTTGCATTGTTCAGTCTAAGTTTTCAAGATACTTATGCCTGTGCCTTTTTAAACAGTAGGACTTGAATCTTTCTTCTGATCTTGGAGCAGCTCTTCCAGTGCTTCCTCTGAAGGATGTGATTTCTAGGGGGAGCTTTCTCTTTAAGCCAAGAATATTTGTGGAAGTAGTGACTTTATTGGTGGTATGAAGAAGGGGAGGGGAGTGTAGACAAACTGATTCCCTGTACTGAAGTGTTTGTAGTTGTCTTGCCAAGTTACTCTCCAGGAGAGTCTGCTTCTGGCAGCAGAACAGAACCAAAGAATTTTAGGGGTTGGAAGGGACCTTAAAAGATCATCCAGTCCAACCCCCCTGCCAGAGCAGAATCAGCTAGAGCACATCACAGAGGAATGCATCCAGGTGGGCTTTGAGTATCTCCAGAGAGGGAAGAGTGTTGCTCTGTCTGGCTTCCCCAGCTCTGTGTGAAATGCTGAGTGGAGAGCCCTTTTTCAGGTGTTGAGGGAAATAGTCCTCCAGGAAAGGAGAGAAAAATGAGGGAGTGGGAAAATGAAGACAGAAAAAAGGAAAAAGCTTCCAGCTTCAGGAGAGACCAATGGTGAGAGAGGAATTCTTCCTCCTTGAGGTGTGATAGGTAAGTTAAGAAGGAAAAACCCCAATGGGAATGTGTAATGTCTCTAAGAGTTTTAAGGCATTTAATTTGCATCAGGTTTTCAGATCTCCAAGCTGAGTTGCAGTGACTTATTTGTTGTCATCTGGTAATGCAAGACCTAAGCTGCTTTGACAGGTTAATCTTGCCTTGGCACTAAGTAACAGTACATTTGTGCCCCGAACCCTGGGCCATGCTTTCTCTGTTGCCTTCTGAATGAAGTGGCTTATTTGGCTCCAAGTTATGTCCCACTGTGGCTTAGCTGCACATTCAGGCACTTTTGTCTTCTACACAGCTCTACAAGATTTCTCCAGAGGGCCAAGAGCCCCACTTTGTGCCCCAGCCTCTGAAGTAATGCTAAGGCTGTTTTCTTCCCATGCTACTAGAGTTACTCTGCCCAAAAGGGGACCTCACTCCTATCTCTGCTTGCCATAGATCCAATGATGAGTAGAAGTGAGGGAGAAGAAAAGTTTCTTGCCTTTGTTGCCTTTGATTGAGATTTTGGAAGGGAGTCATCACATCTCTGACAGAGCAAGTGTGCTCTCTTGGGTTCTCTGCCCTGCCTTCCTGCCTGGGGAAAGGTGCCATGGAAATCAGTGGTATTCTGGGGAAAGCCTTGTTGCTAGCTGGAGGTTTTGGTCACCAGATGTAAATGCTCTTCTTGAACTCAGTAAACTAAAATTGAACATCAGCTGGATTTAAGGTGTGGGTGGAACCTTTTTTACATGAAAACTGAGGCTTGCTTGTAGCTTTAAATCAGCCAAATGCAGCTCCCAGTGTGAGTTTAAATTCACACTCATCTGGCTTCTGCTTCCTGTGTTCAGCTGAGAAACTTCTGGTATGGATCTGTGCTGGGGATGTGACATGGCTGAAATGCAGTTAATGAAGTGGTTGGTTCAAGAGTGAACTAAGCTTACAAGTCACTGTCTAACCTTCTCCTTAGTGTGCTTGTCAGTTCAAAAGTGCAAAGACCTGGAGTTTGGATGGAGGGGCCTTGACCATTCTCTCATTTGCCTTGGCCACAGAGCCAAGGCTCCTCCGCTGAGGAGCTGGGGAGGTAAAGCTCCCCCCACACACAAGTGGAGCTGAGCAGGGCTTTCTTTCACAATTTGGGTGCTTGCATCCATCTAAAATCCACTCTTAAGAGCCTATTCCTCCATTAACAGCTGTTCTTGTTGGGAGGTCAGGAGGTGGAGTCAGTCTTTCCATCTTGTAAATTCATCTTCTGGCTCACAAGGTATTTAAGCACTGGGCTTTAAAAATCTCCTCGAATGGTTGTGTTTCTTGTTCTTCAGTTTCTCAAAACGTGCAGCTGCCAGTTGCAGTCCTCCTGCTACTTTTACACTGGTGTTAGACACCTGAAGTTGTGCAGCTGCTACAAGCTTTACTTATGGATCTTGTTCTATTTCTCTTCTTTCTGTGCTGCATTACTTTTCAGCGGTCCCTACAGAAAATCTCACTTCTCCAAATACCAAGAGAAAAGGAGCTAAAGAAGTTGTGTAGTAAGATTCTCTCTCACACTTTGTTGCCTAGGAGATGAAGATACCTTTAGCTGTTCCACAGGCTGCTTCACTGAGATGAGTCTGGGTGTGTTGCTTTGCTTTAGCATGCCTGTGCAAGCTTTCTTTGGGTGCCAGTACTCTTGCACACCACCTCACACCCTCATATCCACAGGGCGCTGTGCTTCCAGCTTGGTCCTGCTTGTTTTCCTAAGCACTGAAGAACAAGTGCAGGTAGGTAAGCAGCGTTTGTCAGGCTGCTTCTTGTCAAATCCATGTTCTAAGAGCATGTGTATGCAAGGATTTTGCTTTTCTTATGTCTCATTTAGATGAAAATCAAAATGGAAAGACAGAATACCAGAAGTCAGAATACTGGTACGTCGCAGGTTTATTTTGGTCTCCTGCTTTCAGTTTGGTTTTGGCAGTGTTCCAGTCGAGATGGTTCCTGCTGAAAGCTGCTTCTGATCAGACTGATGAAGCCTTTTGCATTGGTGCAGCTTTTATTTGTGGCTGGTTCAATACTGAGCAGAAGGCTCCTCCCTGCTTCTGTGCCAGTCTAATACAGCTTTAACTTGTTTCCTTTCTGTGCGGCTCTGTAATGCTGCGCTGTGTTGTCTGGAAGCTCTCAGCAATTTTTCTTCCCACCACAAAGCAGATATTCCAGAATGAGCTCCAACATGATTTAGCAAAAATTATACAGAGGTCCAGGGGTTGTTTTGATGGATGTTTTTTGTTTGCTTCACTATGCACTGGAGTGCAAGTTAAACAGGCTGATGTTTGCAAAGCAAGGCAAACACAGTACCAGTTGAGGTTGAAACAGGTGTGGGTAGAGGCAGTGGGCACCCATCAACCTGTCCCTGTGCAGTTTCCAAGCCTGCCAGAGGTGAAAGTTCATTCTTTGACTGAGAGATATGTGAGGGCTTTCCTTGGCTACCTGGAGGTTCATCTGCAGAAGACAGTGAAACCTGCAGAAGGTGATGCATTCAATGGAGGCTGTGAGAATTCACCTCTCAGGAATTAACTCCTGCAGGTTTAGTTGCTTCAGCCTTTCTGTACCCCCTTGGAATTTCCAGGTAGCTGCACTGCAACTTTCTGCTCTGTCTTTGCTTCTACTGTGGGAATGTAGTTTTGAGCAGTGTGTGACTTTCAGTATTGCAGTCAAGGCTGAGAGATGAGATGCTGGGAGCTTGTAGGAGTTCCTCTGCCTCTTGCAGAAGTTGCCTAGAGGTGTATTTTTTTAGGGGGCACTCCGTGTGATGCCAGCTCATCCCAAGGCTGCTCCCACTGCGTTGTCCCAGTGCCTGTGCACGCATTGCTTATCTGCACAGCTCAGCAAGCCAGGCAGGGAGGGAGCAGTTTGCGTTTGACCTACTGCTGGCTGTTGAAGTCATGTGAGACTTTGGTCAGGTTATTGGAGTTGTTCCTTGAGCCTGCCGGTGGAAACAAACATGGGCTATAAATGTTATTAGCCTGCTGGGCAGAGGTACAATAGAGGCTTTGTTCTGGTGGAGTGCTTAATTG
This sequence comes from Semnornis frantzii, assembly GCA_013399775.1. Taxonomy (NCBI): domain Eukaryota; kingdom Metazoa; phylum Chordata; class Aves; order Piciformes; family Ramphastidae; genus Semnornis; species Semnornis frantzii. The sequence continues at coordinate 16,883 of VWYK01035834.1, forward strand.
TAAACTGGGTCAGGGAACTATTGCCTTCTGCTGTGAGGAAAGGTGGGGAAACACCAGCTTGTCAGAAGGGCCTTGAACTGCCTTGTGGGCAGTGGTGATAGTCCACCTAGTTGTATTTTTTCAAGCACAATTGAAACTAAAGTAAATATTGTGTCTGCAGCCAAAATAGTTTGTTCTTTGTGGTTACTGACTGAGTTGGAAATGGTTATTTCCTTCCAAAACATACAGCAGGCACTTCTGGGGAGGTGGCTGCCTCTGGGAGCTGGTTATGGCAGCTGAGTATTGTGCAAGGTCCTCCTGCATCTGGGTCGAGCCAATCCCGGACTGGGTGCAGAGTGGGTTGAGAGTAGCTCTGAAGAAAGAGCCTTGGGAGTATTGATTACTGAGCAGCTTCCCAGGAGCCAGCAGTGCCCTCATACAGTGTGCTGGGCTGCAGCCAGAAGAGTGTGGCAGCTCCATGGCAGTGTAAGTACATCCAGCTCTAGACTCTAGGTGGGTAACCAGGAAGATTTTTCACAGCTAGCTATCTTAAAGCATGGTATGAAGTAAACCAATGATAATAATTAGTGAATCAGGATATTTGCCCAGTCTGTCTCTACTGTTTTGTTTGGATTCAAGTATTCCTTCCAAACATTCCTGGCATATGCACCTTCTTAATAACAACTCCTTACTTCACCTTGGTTCTAAAGACCTGTGGATGGTTTTCACTGCTCCCTGTCACTCCAGATTAGATGCACTGATGATCCTGGGGAATGAGCTGGGAGGGTTCTGGCCCTTGTTAATGCCTGTCCCAGTGCTTACCTAGCCACCAGCTTCAGTGTTAACTTGCTGTAATGCAAACCCTTCCTGCAGACTTAGATGCTCTTTCACATCAAAATACATTATCAGTTACACCTTACAGAAGCCTATGAGTAATGCCTGAGGTTTAGTAGGTTTTAACTGGATTTAAGAGCACTCAGTTACATGAGGCTCATAAAAGCTGTGAAAAAATTTACCTTGGGCCAGTTCTGGAAGCAAACTGTGACAAACCAGATAGGAGTGGTTTGGGGTGCTGGGAGGACTGAGGTGCTGATTTGATTTTAGTCATTCTGAGGTGCAGGCTAGGGGAAGGACACTACATAGTGGCTGAGGGGTCACTGGCAAAGCTTTCTACAAGTAAATTTATCCTTTCAACTCCTTTTTTTTTTTTGGTTACCCTCCCTAAAAAATGGGTTTGGCTGTTGTATGCTTAATAACCAGTTTGTAAAGCTGTGAGTTGGGGGAGGATGATTTAAAAGAAGGTGAGAAGAACAATATTGAAACTGAAGTGTAAGACTGACACAAGAGGAAACAGATATGAAGTGGCTGTGAGTAAAATGAGGACAATCAGAGCTGTGCTTGATCTCAGAAAGTGGTTTCCAGTACATGTTCAGCTGCTGCTCCTAGTTCCTCATGGGGGTTACAAGTTGTCTGCTTTGAGTTGCTTCTTGTCAGCTACACTAAAGAAATGGAAATCTTGGTCTTGCTAAATGAAGTGCACTACATCTCTCCAGTGCTAATGTGTCAGGTTAGTTGCTTGTTCTGCATCTGGGTAATGATTAACAGGAAGGATCAAAATTCTCAGGTGGCAGTAGCTTGGAAGTGGCAGCATCAAGTCCCTTGTCATCCTTGACTGATTCACTTCACTGCTGACTCACTAGGTTAGGAGTACAAAAGTAAGAGGCAGCAAACTAAAAGGTGTGGGAGCAAGCCCAGCTGTGAGTGCTGGTGGGAGAAAAGAAAAAGTTGCTCTTTTGCACTGAAGTTTGGATACATCTGCTGTGTATGGTCCTGGAGCTCCTTACGAGCTGTTACACAGCAAGCTCCCTGTTGGTGGCTTTTTTCCTGTCTCTCCCTGGTGTGTTTATTATCCAGCTTCTCAAAATCAACCAGACTTTGGTGCCTGGACTGTAAAACTCACCCAGAAGATCTCCTTTCCCTGGCAGGCTGCTGGCCTGGGTGGTGACATGGAGTCAAGAAAGAAGCAGTTTTGTCATGGACTGTCATAAAGTTGCATCACAATCCAGACTGTCTTAATTATTCTTTACCCCTTGCTGCCTCAGGCTGCGACCTCACAAGCTAACCAAAGTCATGCTTGGCCAGGATGAGAGAAGTCAACCAAATTGGGTGCTACAGGAAATCTTAGTGATTCAGTCCTTGAGTTCATGTTTTCGTTCTGCCCCAGACTGGCAAAAGCTGCTGCAGGCTGTGTGATGAGATGTAAGGCTCAGCTCCTTTGTTGCAGTGCTGCTCCTGGTGAAAACAGAGATGTGAATTCAGGCCTCCTGCCCAAGTTCAGACTGTAATGGCTACTTTCTTTACATGTCCCTGTTTTAGTAGAGTCTCACTATCCTCTTGCTCCTGTCTTAAACTGTTCTTAGCCTTGTTGGGAAGGTCTGCATTCAGAGGTGCTGCTGCAACAGGCAGCAGAGCAGCTTGCAGGAACAGTGGTCCAGTTTGAGCTCTTTGGAAATGAAGGGAATGAGGTTAATATAAGAAAGGTCAAATCACAACAGAAAAGGTGCCAGATTTTTTTTTTTTCCCTTTTTTTTAATGTTTGCAGAGCAGTTTGGCTTTATTTGCCTGACTGTAGCTGTTTGCCCTGTGGTTGAGTGTACTCACACTTCCCTCTTTCTGTTTCCCATAGGATTCAAGTGCCCTGTTTGTTCAAAGTTTGTATCTTCTGACGAAATGGATCTACATCTTGTCATGTGTTTGACAAAGCCAAGGATAACCTACAATGGTAAGACAGAAGTAAGCTGATGCTACTTTATTCATTTTAAACCTTAGAGTGATAAGAACCCTTTATTTAACAAGGCACTCTGGTAACCAGTTCAGTGGAGTCAAATTCTGTAGGGCTTTTGCTTGGAGTTTATTTTTTCAAGTTAATTTCTAAGAATTTGGTGTTTTTCTTTCACACTGCCTGCCAATGTAATTTACCATCCTGTTCTTTCTCTGCATAGCAACACTGCTGGCCCTCAACTGCAAAAAAATAATTTGAGCCATGAAATCCATTTCAAAGCACTGTGCTCTAGAGAATAAATGTCTTGGATTTTTTTTTTCCCCTCCCTGCTGGTGTTACCAAATGTATAGGTGAGAAGGTTGACTTCATCTGACAGAGAGGGGTTTGTTTCTCTTTGTTTAGCCTTTTATAAAATTTAGGATTGAATATTTTCCAAGATCAGTTGGTAGAGATCTGTGTAGGGAGAGATGTTGAGCATCAGGGAGAGGCAGGCTAGTCACCCCAGTCAAGAGTCAGCTGGGATGCATTTGAGATCAGAGTGGAGCAGGAGGAGACAAGCTGGCAGAAGTCAACTTCTGGCAGTTATCAGGCTGATGGGATGTGCACAGACGAGCTGGCTGAGATCCTTTGCTTCCTATGTGAGCACACTCAGTTACCAAAAGCAACCTCTCTGTGTTGTTTGTGGCATTCATTTGTGTCAGGTGGTGCCATGTGCAGACTCCCTTTGCCCTCACTCTTTCTCTCAGCTGGCACAATGCTGGCTGGACCTCTGCTGGGCCATCTTCTTACCTTTGCACAGTCTGTTAAGTCAACAAACTTCCATGTAGGTAGGTGAGCAGAGGTAAAATCTGTGAGCAGCACCTGAAGCCACTCTCTGGATAATCTGCAGCATGCCAGAAGCAGCTGTGGGCAATGCAATATGAGTTCTGAGCAGCAGTGTGTTATTTCCCAGTCTGGGGGTGTCTGCTGTACAGAGAGCCTCAAACTTGTTCTAGGAATCATTTTTATAAGCTTGAAAGGAGAAAATAGACTGATCAGAGAAAGGCATTTACTTGCAAATGAGGTCTCATTCTCACAAACACTTAATCAAAGCATGCAGTTGGTTAGGTCCCAGAGTTGTGGACTACATCATCATAAATGTTAGCCTGTAGCTGGAGGTTTTAGTCATTGCAGCACCAAGAACTGGAGGATATGGCTTTGGAGTTGTGCAACAGTCAGTTGTGACTTTGTGGTGTGATTGTGATCCCTTTAATGAGACTCATGAAAGAATTAAGTAGCTGATCACTAACTTAATGCAGCTGTGCTTAGAGGCCCAAAATTGCATGTGTATATCTTTCATTTCTTGAGTGTTTTGCTGTTTGCCATGAGGAGGAGATCAGTGATGGATCTGCCTTCTTGCTCTGAGCTATTAGAAAGGCATCTCAAACTTTGCTTGAGAGATGAAGAAGTGCTGCTATCAACTTCTGATACCTTCTTCCAAAATGAAAGGCCTCTGTGCTTTACTTCCTTGCTGTTATCTTGGCCTTATGCCCTACATACTCCAAGAGAGGCAGGCAGGCAGGCATCATTTGCCTCTGTTGCCCACTGGTGGTTTCCCAGACCTACTACCCCTGGCTGGAAAAAAAGAATTTCTTTAAATTTATGTTTTTCTTTACCTTTTTTTTTTTGTCCTCTCTGAATTTTCACGTTGCAAATAGTTGAAGGAAGTATCAGACTCGGCAAGTGGTGAGATGTTTAGAGATTGATTTGAGTTGGATTGAATTGCTTGTGTGTCTATTTCTGCTCTGGGTGTATCTGCAAACCTGTTTGTTCTTTCTGGGGAGCCACAGGGAGGCAGTTATGTATGGATCTTGTAGCTCTGAGAAGACAACCTTTCTTTCTTTCTGAATGGGAGCCTGAGGCATGCAGTTGGCCCTAGGAAAAAATATTCTAAGGCTGTTCAGCTGTGACTTAAAAGTGTAAAAAAAATTAACGAGTCTTTCCAGCCAATCTTCAATTGCTTTCTGAGCTACCTTTGTGCACTGCACTTGGCAGTAGAAAGGGTCAGTGAACTGCAGACTCTGGCAGCTGTCTAATTTCCACTGTGTTTTCTGAAAGAGGGTGGTCACAGATTGGTCCCAGTTGTATGCTGGAAACTGTGCTAACCTTCATGTACATAAATGAGTATATTTCATTAGTCTTTTTCTTTCAAAATCCTGTGGCTTGCCTGCAACAGAGACCTCATTGCTGACTCCCTTTGTCATGTAAAGAGAGCTCTGTCTCTTCTCTGTGGAACTTTGTTGAGTGTCTCTTAAACTGCTGCTGGTGGTCACAGACCACCCCGTGCCTGGGCATTTTATACAGCAGCTGGTGACAGGAATGGCAGTGTGGTGGTTACTGCCTTAGCCAGACTCACTGTGCTCAGCAAGGACCAATTCCCTTTTTGGTACAGCAGCTGGTGACAGCAATGGCAGTGTGCAGTGGCAGTGTGGTGGTTACTGCCTTAGCCAGACTCACTGTGCTCAGCAAGGACCAATTCCCTTTTTGGTACAGCAGCTGGTGACAGCAATGGCAGTGTGCAGTGGCAGTGTGGTGGTTACTGCCTTAGCCAGACTCACTGTGCTCAGCAAGGACCAATTCCCTTTTTGGTACAGCAGCTGGTGACAGGAATGGCAGTGTGCAGTGGCAGTGTGGTGGTTACTGCCTTAGCCAGACTCACTGTGCTCAGCAAGGACCAATTCCCTTTATGCTGTTGCCTGCTGGGGTGCTGAGAAGCCCGAGAGGGTCCCACAGGGTGGCTGAGCCAGATGCTGCCAAAAGCCAGCTTTATGGAGCAGGTAGATTGCTTGCTGCCTGATAGAGGTTTTTGGAAACTGCTGAGCTTCTGCAGAGGGTTAAACGAGGCCCTTTGCACCAACTGGCTCGAATTTGCCACACAGATCCCTCCCTAGAGACTGCTCTGCAGGTGACCTTCTCAGAAGGTGGCTCTGTGCTTTGGTCAAGTAGTGGCATTTAGTGGCATTTCCTCTGATGATGACTCGACCTAGCTGGTGAGATTTAGGTTTGGGATACAATTATTGTTCGTTTTGTGTTGTTACAGAATTGTTGGATTTTTTTATCCACTGGAAGGTGCTTTATAAAGCTGGAGAAGGCACACAGGGGCAGACCTGTGACTTCGGACACTCCAGCCTTAGATGCTTTGCCACAGACACAACCAATTGCCCTCGAAGAAAGCTTCGCTGTTGGTTCTGTAGTCTTTCTGCTTTTCCTTTCACAATGCTTTTGTTTGTTTCTCAGAAAACCTTAAGACTTTATTGTTGTTAAAGGGCCCCAGCGAGAGCAGTGCCTGGCAGCAAGCCCGGCGGGGAAGCCGCTGACCCTGGGGAGAGCCAGGCTGCTGGCTGGGCTGGCTGGGCAGGCCAGCCTGGCCTCTTTCAGAGGTTCTGCCTGAATTAGCACATTCCTGTGGAATATTTTGGTTTTCATCAAGTCAGCACTTTGTGCTGGAACGCTGTGCTGCTGGAAACTCTCTGAGCAGGTCTCCTCCAAGCCGTTTGCTGGGGGTGGTGCTGCTCAGACCTCCACAGCCAGCTCAGATGTGGCACTGAGGCTGCCTCTTGGGCTTGCTGAGGGTCATTGTCAAGGTGAAAAACTTTTGCTAGCGTCATTTCAGGGAGGGAGAATGTTGAGACATCCAGTGCCTGAGCTGCTGGAGGAGATTTCCTTAATCAAGGTGTAATGACTTTGCAGTTATTCCTTTAAAATTTCAATAAGTGGATTTTTTTTTTAGTCCTTTCACATACACTAAAAAAAAAGAAAAAAAAGTAGCAGGGGACCAAACATTGCAGGCAGCAGGGACTGCATATATGGGTTTATATTTAAAGGTTCTCCAGCTTTGGTTTGAATGGGGGATTAGTATGTGGCAGGGAAGTTGTAGTCAGGTGGGGGTCAGGCTCTCCTCCCAGGCAATTTGTGACAGGGCAAGAGGGGCACAGTCTGAAGCTGTGCCAGGGGAGGTTTAGGTTGGGTATTAGGAAGCACTTCCTCGTGTAAAGGATGATTAGGCACTGGAATGGGCTGCCCAGGGAGGTGGTGGAATTACCATCCCTGAAGGTTTTTTCTTAAGAAAAGACTGGATGTGGCACTTGGTGGCATGGGCTTAGGTTATAGGCTGGACTTGATGATCTCAGAGGTCCTTTCCAGCCTCGGTGATTCTGTGCAAAACAGTTATGGACAGACCATTGAGAATGAAGGATGAAAACCAGGAGCAAACTCAACGTGCTCCTCTGGCAATGCCCTTTGTCTTCTGGGGTGTTCCCACACTAAGCACAGCCCAGCCAAATACTCCTGTGCTCTCCAGCCAAATTCAGAGCAACCTGGGCCACAAGAGGGCAACTGCTGTAGGCCAGCAGGGCTGCAAAGCAGGGTTTTGTCAGAAGGATTTAAATGTGTTGTCTACTCATCATCAGTTTGAGCTGCTGGGTTGAGTTCTGTGAGCTCTGAGAGCTGCAGCCTGTGTGTGCAGTAACCCTGCCAGAGGAGCTGTGACAGCTCAGTGACAGCCATAACACATCTTCATCAAAAGCAGAGACCTGAAGATTGGCAGGAGTTGCCCAAAGGACTAAATAAAACTATTTTGGAAGCATTCCTTGTGAATGGGCCTGACATATTTTTTTCTAACCTAAGTTAGAAGCTTTCTCGATTGTGGTTGTTTCAGTATCTTTGGAGCAAGCTGCTTGTGGCTGGACTTACATTGCTCAGTGGAAGGGTAAAAAAAACCCCACACCTTAACCTAATGTTTGGACTACCAAATTCCATGGTTCTGGTGGTTCTGCCCACTGCAAGGATTTGATTTCCTTGGCCATTTCTGTACCCAAAAATGGGAGAGTGTTTTACTCAGCAAGGCTGCCACTGCCACTGTTTTAACTGATGCACTCCAAATTCAGTCTGGATTGAAAAGAATTGCTAACTTCAAGTTCACCTCTCTGCCAGGCTTCCTGATATCACAGACTGAAAGCCCTTGCAGAAGGGCATCTTGCCAGTCTGCCTAGAAAAGCTTAAGCCTTCCTCCTCATCCTTTAATAGGACTAGACTTGCAGCAAAGCAGGGCAGGGCACCAAATCACCTCTTTCATTCCAAGGTAGAAAATGCTCCCTAGAACTCCTCAGTTCTTCCATTTTTGGAGGTTAACAAGATTCTTGGCTCTGCCCTAGATGGTTCTGGGCTGTCCCCTCGGGGGTGCTGGGAGGGGAGAAGAGCATACACCATAAGGTAGTTTAACAGGACACAGACACAGATACTCTGTGCCTGCAGCTGAAATAGTGACATTTACTCTTGTTGTCATCTTGTATACTCCTGGACATCCTCCAGAGTACGTAGGAGGTTCATTCAGTTTCCCTGATGCTTTCAAACTGTTTTCCTCAGTAGTTCTTGAAAATCATTAGAGCTGTTGAACATCCGTGGAGCTTGGAGATTTTGCTCAGTGTGGCACCAGCAGAACTCTGCTGTAGTAAATCAGATTCTGATCTCAGACATTTATGCTGCCAGCAGTGTGGTACCAGCTCAGACTTTCCACAGCTTGCTTTGCAAATCATTGTTACAGTTCTAAAGAGGCAAACTCTGCTTTAAGGACTTGATTAAAACACAGAGATTAGTTTGTACTTCCTCCCTTTTGGGAATTGTTGGCAGCGTTTGGGCAAGGAGGGAGCCTTCACTGGGTTCAGCAGTATAGGCTGTGAATCCCTGCTCATCCAAACCAGGCTGCCAGGGGGAGCAGTGCCAAACTATAACCCTTCCACCCTGCTGCTCAGTAAAGCTCTATTCCCTTCCACTCATCCCAAGTCTCTTCTTCAACAGGTTTTAGAACCTCACAGAGGAGCATCACTTCAAGGGCAGTCTGTTACAGTTTGGGTTTGTTGGGAGGGAGGTTGTTAAAAAATGCTGTCAGATGTCATTGTATAAACTCCCTCCCAAGTTCAGCCTGTGCCTGCCTTCTGAAGGGGGGTGAGAGCTGCTGTGGTGACCTCTTTGCAGCTCCAGTCAGTGGGGGAGTTGAGTCAGCCTGTGGCAGGCTGGAGGCACCTTTAGAGGCTAAAGGCTTTTACCTTGCTGCCACATCCACAGACTGCCAGCCCCAAAAGGAAGCTGTGCATTCCCCATGGTGTGACTGTGCAGAAAGCTCCTGGATCAGGATCACAGTGTGGCAGGGAGGGAAGTGTTTCAAGTGCCTCAACAGCACTGCCTCTTGGATCTTGGTGCCATGGAATCTTGGAGGTGTGGTGGCTGAGGTGTCAGGGTTGCTTTTCATGTAAGAGAAAGGGAGGCATAGATGTGTGAGGAAGCTACAGCAGCTTGGTGTGGTGGTTCCAGTTGGGATGCTCAGCATTGTCCTGACTTTTGTTGCTGTGATGAAATAAAGTCACCATGCTTGGATCCTGCTGGGGAGGATGCACTGCAGAGATCACATCCATTTGTATCTTAAGCTGTTCTCAGCTTAGAATTTTCATGAGCCTTTAAGGAGAAGGATAGCAGGTAGGTGACTCTACATATTTGCCCTTGAGCCAGGCTTAACTCTGCTAGGCTGAACTTGCTGCAAGAGAGGCATTGAGAGTCACTCCAGGAAGAGAGAAGGCTCCAAGGAGACTTTATTGTGGCCTTCCAGTATCCGAAGGGGACTACGAGCAGGCTGTAGAGGGACAGTTTAGAAAGGCCTGCAGGGACAGAATGAAGGCAGTGACTTGGAACTAGAGCAGAGCAGATTTAGATTGGATGTTAGGAACAAGTTCTGCACCACCAGGGCAGTGGAACACTGCAACAGATTGCCTGGGGAGATGGTTGTGGCCCCATCCTTGGAGATATCCAAAGTGAGGCTTGAAGAGGCTCTGGGCAGCCTGGTGTAGTTGAGGATGCCCCTGCCGACTGCACAGGGGGTTGGACTGGATGCCCTTTGGAGGCTACTGCCACCCCAGACCATTCTGTCATTGCAATGCTTAAAGCCCAAGTTGTTTCTTTTCCTAAAGGGCTGCTTCTAAACCCTGCTGCTGCTGTCTGCCTCTGGTAGTGGCAGTGCCAAGTGACAATTCCTGCCCTAGAAAACGACAGAGACACCTGTGAAGCAGTGCTGCAAAGAGGAGCTGGGAGGGACGGGAGGAGCGATTCAGCTGGGGTGAGGAGAGGACTCAAGGCTGCTGCCGTGCCTGTGTGGCTGCTCCTCTTACATAATGGCAGCGCAGTGCTGCATGCGGGGGGGAGCTGAGGGACTCTGCACCATGTGATGAGGGCAGACAGGAGCTACCTTCCAGGGCTTACACTTAATCAGTCTTTAGCTCCGGGAGGTCATTCAGGGGATGCCATAAATCGTGTCTGCAACTGCTGCAGTCTTGTGACTGCTGGGAATGTCGCTCCAGGGGCAGTAATGCTGCTGGGCTGGGTGGGAATTCTGCAGGCTTTGGAGCTGCTGCCTCCCAAACCTTGGGGCTTGACTCAGCTGTTAGCAGCAAGCTGACTTGCTGTGTGTAGTTACCTAGTGGAAACCAAGCCCTTTCCTGACCTTACAGAACAGCTTTCATTGGCTGAACTTTCAAATCAAAGTACCAAAAATCTTGGGATTTTTTTAAAAATAAAGACCAAACCACACCTGACTGAGGCTGAGTGATCTCTGTAGGAATTTCATGGCATTTCCTCCTCTGAATTCCTCACTGTTCTGCAGGAACTAAACCACATTGTTCACAGACCAGGGCTCTTTTTTTTTTTTTTTTTCCCCCTAAAAAATAAGGAAGAGGAACTCCCTCGTGCTCAGAAACTACCCCAGGAGCAGAGCAGTTGAAAGTATGGCTGAGATGTCCTTTGTCATTTATTGTTTGTTCAGATTAAAATGTTGCTTTAAAACCTGCTAGCCTTTGGTTAGTCTTCTGCTCCTGAGTTTCAGACTTGGCCCTTCAGTGACAAATAAAGTCAGGCCAGGGAATTTCAGTGGTGAAACAAGGTAGAAATAAGCTGGGTGAAAACACTTCATGTGGCAGAGTGCTCTCACATCTAACCTGTAGTGATAGCATGAGGGGCAATGGTCTGAAATGAGAGCAGAGCAGATTGAGCTTGGATGTGAGGAACAAGTTGTGCAGCAGGAGGCTGCTGGAACACTGCCACAGGCTGCCCAGGGAGGTGATTGAGGCCTCATGACTGGAATACTGAAGGTGAGGCTGGAGAAGGCTGTGAGCAAGCTGCTGTAGTGGAAGATGCTGAGTGCAGGGACTGGATGAGCTTTGGAAGTCTCTTCCAACCCAACCCATTCTATGATCCTATGATTCTGACTGTTTGTACCAGAGGAAAGAAGAGCAGTTGTAAGTACTGTGGACAAGATCCTGTGAGTCTAGAAAAGGCCTCCTCTGGACTCAGTCCAACAGCTCTGTGTCCTCTTTATGATAGGGACACCAGAACTGGATGCAGCAGTCAAGGTAGGATCTTACCAGAGCACAGTAAAGGGGCAGAATCCCTTCTCTTGCCCTGCTGGCCACACTCCTCTCAATGCTGTTTGCCCTAATATATAAAGGGAGTTTTTTTGGGTGGATTTTGATTTATTTTGGTGTTTTGTTTTTTTTTTTTCTTTTTCCTCTTGAAATTAAAAGCCAGTCTGCTCATGTCTTTAGGGGCAGTAATCACAGCCTGGTACCTGTTAGCACCAGAACTGCTCTGTCCCTGTGCTTGCCAGGATAAATTTTAACACCACCTTATAGCTTAGTGCAGAGCAGAAACACTGAGAGAACTTTGAAAACTCTGAGTCAATGTTTGATGATATCAGAACTCCCTGCATTCATTACACCTCTAATTGCATCTGAAATGGGAGTAGCTTGTAAAGAGCAGCCTGGCTGTTGAGAAGAGAAAAGACAGACAAGTGCCAATTAGGCAGTGATTTATCTCCCTGTCCTATGTGTGCTTGGTGACACCAGGCATTCAGTTTTCCCTTGGAAAAGGCTGAGCCTGCTGGGAGAGGCACCCTGGAGGCCTGGCACCTGGCAGTGTGCTTGGTAAGCCAGACTTTGGCACACTGATAAGCCAGACTTGGGCATGCTGAGCTTTGGCATCAGTGTTCTCATTGTGTGCTGCTCAGTAATGCATCACAGCTTCCTTAACAGTAGTGTCTTAGGCAGCCACTCCTCTTTCTTCTCCTCTATTCCTGTTTTGAGCTTAGGCTCATAGCTTCATTTTTCATACTGTCTTCTGTAGTGCTCCCTCTGTGTTCTCTTCTGCTTCAGATCAAACTGCTCTACAAGCTTGCAAAGAAGGGAGTCAAGCTGGCCAATGTTAAAAGACTGGAAAAAAGCCTTGGCAGAGCCCATTGTGCTCAGGGCACCTGTAGGAAGCCTGGAATAGGAACTTGGAAAGGGGCAAAGTGAACAAAACACTGACTCAAACCCCACATCCAGCTTCAAAACTATGCAGCATTAGAGTGTAGCCCCTGCTGCCCAGAGTAACAGAAGAGCTGGCTGCATCCCAGCTGCTCTTCAGCCCCTCCCTGCCTCTGCTTCAGGGCCACTGCTGCCCTGCTCTTCCATGAAGGTTTGAATTCGCTCACTTCACCTGCATTGTCTTAGATGAAAGTTTTCTTGGGGTTCATTAGGCCAGCATGTGCCCATCAGACTCTTAATTAGTTGCAGACCTTTACTGGAATGAAACTTCTCAGGTGAAAATCATTGCGGAGTGATTTCCCTGGCTTCTGGCCATATTTGAGTCATGGTGGATGGTTGCAGCCTTGCCATTTGGAAAAGCTGTGCTCTGCAGTCCTGTTGGGATTAAGAGGGGGAAGCTTTTCCCATGAGGCTGTGGCAGTATGGACATGTGGGCTTCACTTGGCCAGGTGGCAGAGATTGCCAGCTTGGTGGTTACCTGGTCCCTTGTTGGGCATGATCTGTGCACCACGAGGGACTTAACCTGCTTCTGCCCAGGGGAGCCTTACATAGAATCATCACAGAATCTCAGACTGGCTCAGGTTGGAAGGGATCTCAGAGCATCTACTCCAACCTTACCCATCAAAGGCAGGGACACCTCTCAACTAGACTCAGCTGCTCAAGGCCTCATCCAGCCTGGCCTTGAACACCTCCAGGGAGGAAGCAGCCACAACCTCCCTGAGCAGCCTGTGCCAGACTCTCACCACCCTCACACTGAAGAACTTCTTCCTCAGCTCCAGTCTAACCCTGCTCTGCCTCAGCTTCAAACCATTCCCTCTTGTGCTGTTTCTAGACACCCTCGGGAAAAGTCCTGTTTCACTTTGTGCCTATCTTCTGGCTCAGAACTGCCCAAGAGAGAAGTTTTTTTTTTTTTAAAAACAAATATTTTTCTCCCCAGAAGTGTCTATGTGGAAGCCAACCCTTCCACATTCCTGCTAACTTCTTTTCTTCTCCTTTGTGACTGTACTTGATAATGCTGCAAAACCTTCAATATCTGCAGGACTCAGTGGAGCTCTACAGCACTGATCTTTCCCTGATGGATAACTCCTAATGCTAACAGCTGCATGCTTTGCATTGAGGAAAAGGTGGCTGAGATGTGGTAGAACATAGTGACAGAGTGAGCAGAGGAGGTCGGAAGTGTGAAACGTAAGCACAGAAAACGCTGCTAAAAGGAAGCCAAACACATGGAAGAGAGATGAGTAGGAGAGTAGAAACCAGCAAATGCTAGACTAAGTGTTTAAAAGATTAATTACCTCCAGTGTCCAAAACAAATATTATCTTCAGGCTTGAACTTCATCTCCACAGTGAAAACTAAGCAGGTGGAAGAAAGTACAGCTGGGAAAAGCTCACCCAGCACCAATCTTCAGAGTCCTGGAGGTATTCTGTCCCAGGTCCTCCAGAACTTAGCTGCTGGGGTGGGCAGCACAGTGTGTGTCTGCTGTGTGCTTCAGAGTGCAGCTTCCCAAGCTCAGGTAAGAGCAGCCTCTGTGGCATGGGAGAATGTAAACTCCAAAGCAATCCTGGCTGCTGATTATTACAGCCACTCCTCCATAAGAATGGCTTCCCACAAGACTTGAGTTGGAGCTGTGGCTGTGCTCTTCAGGCAAGAAACTGAGACATAACCATGATTTAATTTGAGCTGTTGAGAAGTCTTCCATCAGGAATCTTCAGTCAGCCACTGTGTGATTGATCCTCGCCAGGGCTTTCTGCAGGACAAGAAATACCTTCTGTAGCTGCTCCTGAATAAAGAATACTGTGCTTGTGGCAGCCTTCTGTTTAACCACTGAATTTTGTGCTCTTTCTTCAGAGGATGTGCTGAGTAAAGATGCTGGGGAGTGTGCAATATGCCTGGAGGAGCTGCAGCAAGGAGATACTATAGCACGGCTGCCTTGTCTCTGCATATACCACAAAGGGCAAGTATTCCTCGGGGGGTGGGCAGGGGTCCAGGAGGCTGCAGCTCCTCTTAAGGGCTGCTCAAAAGGAGCACTAAAACTTAGCTGCTTTTCACACTTAAAAAAAACAACCCACCCCAAACAGCAAAGCACCAACAGCAGGAACCCTAAAGGTGTTTTTTAAATGACATCTTTCTGCATCTCCACCAATGTATTTGAAGTCGTTTTGCCCTTTCATGGTCTTCTGATGCTTGCATGAAAAAGCCTACAGGAAAACTCAGGCAGGAGGAGTGGAAATCCTGGTTGAGGAGCTTGGTGTCAAATGCAGAGCTGGGTGGGAGAGGGAGGAACACTTTTAAAACCCACTTGTATTTGTTTTCATGGGTAGCTACATGAAGTAAAAACAGGAGTGAAGGTGCTAGAAGCAAGTGAAACAAACAATGTATTAAAGCAGGGACTTGTGAAATGCATTTCCCAGGTGTGAAGTAGTTTACCAACAAATAAATCAGTTTAATGTGCTCCTATTAGTCTGGTTTGGGGTCGTTGCAGTTTCCCAGTGGTGTTTGTATGTCCATATCAATATGCATGAGGTAAAGTCCTTGAAGTAATGATCAATGAATTCCTATTAACATCTTACTGCTCATTGGTACTGAGTTACTCATGGCAATTCTTTTCCTTTTTGTCTTGCACCCAACAGCTGCATAGATGAATGGTTTGAAGTGAATAGATCTTGCCCTGAGCATCCATCGGATTAAGACAAGAGTCGTGTTTTTAGGTAATAAATCTTTTCAGACTTGTACATTCCAACAATAAAAATCTTAATGAAGTGCAATAACTCATTTGTGAATTTGTTACTGACTCAGAACTGCAGGAGTGATCAGTAAGTATTGATGTGTGTTGCAGCATGTAAAAGCTTTCTGCATCCTTTGTATGATGTATTCCACTTCTGGAAAGTGTCAGGTTAGTGCCAGTAAGACTTCAGCATTAACTTCTAAAGAGATTTTTTTTTTTTTTTTTTAACCTGTGGAAATGAAACCAGGTGAAGAAAACATGATTTTGTCATTTGAGGTTGTTCCCTGAGCTTTTCTTTCTGACAGGAAGCTTCTGGAATCACATGAAGAACTCGAAACTGTGTTGCTCCCAAGAAAGGAGCTGTGGAAGAAGCCCACATTTGTCTCTCTACAAGCTCCTGGTTGCCTGACCTCATGTCAAATCCCGTTTGCTTTTCTTCACAGCAGAGATGGGGCTAAGTGGGGGCTTAAGGAAGAGGGGAAGGAGAGCAGAGTGGCTGCTGCTCAGGCTCTGTGCGCTGTGGACCGAAATAGCTGAAGTGATGGCACTTTGTCTTCTGCTTTTTCAACAGCTGCTTCCACTGACCAGAAAACAGAGGAGCTGCGAGGTTCCTGTGCTGGGCACAGCCTGGCTGGAGATTTACAGTTCTTTGTGGCTGAAAAAAGGCAAAGGTAGACAGTGAGAAGGGAAAGGCACCGCAGCCAGCAGAGCCTGGGCCACCGAACACTGATGGGAAGGCTGCGCAGGGCTGTGGGAATGCTGTGCCCCGGGCAGCAGGCAGCTCCCACAGACATTCCTCACCCTCCGGTGTGCAGAAGGCCAAAGTTCCTCACTTCAGCCTACCTTGTGGTTCTGTGAAGAAGCAGTGGTTGGACGTGTTTGCTGCTGCCTCAGGTGGGAGTGGAGACATGAGATCCGAGCTGTCTGAGAGCCTGGCAGGAGGGTGGCCTTGCTGTGCGGTGGCAACGCTTTCACCTTCTCCTCGGCTGAAGAAGAGTCAGACTGAATCGAATCTAACAGTGTGACCTTACTTTGCTGATTTCACCTTCTGGTTTCTGTTGTTCTCTTTTATTTCCAAGAACAAAAACACTTCTCTGCATAGGAATACAAAGATTTCCAAACTTCCTTAACTCAACCTTTGTCACAATGCAGTCCAAAGAGTGAGAAACCGAGGCAGGGAACTGCTTTCTATCCGTGGAGCTAGAGGGAAATCTGCACATTGTATTGCTGTTTAATTCACTAAAACTTCTCTTTTACTGCTTGTGAGTGAAAACAACAACCAACAAAATGCAGCAAAGCAAAACCTTAACAGCTATGCAAATTTTTCTTTTTCTTTTTTTTTTTTAAATAGAAAACAAAACAAAACAAAACCCACAACAACCACCAACAAAAGAAGGATTATAACCAGTTTTAAGTGCTGCCAGTTAAGGTAATTTGTTTAACGGGTATTTTTTTAAAGATGTTTCAGGTAATTATGATTTCCATTTATACTACTCCTCACCTCCAGGCTGCCTCCTGAACTGCAAATGTGGGCACAGTGAAAGGTTTTTATAGGCATGGGTGAAACAACATCAAGGTGGGATTCGTGTTTAAGGTTTTTTCCCATGTTTGAATGGGTTTGGGTAGTTGTTTGTTTTGTCTTTTTAATGGCAGGATCCATAGTTCTTTGCATCCTCGGCCTCTTCAGATGGAGACTAGCATTTTCCAGTGTGCTCTCTGGGTTTATTTTGGTTTCAAATGCCACCTGCCTCTGTTTAATTATTTCCCTGGTTTAGATATTGGTCTAACCAGAGCTCTGCAGGGTGTCTCTGGGGGAGGGGTGCACCAAACTCTGGATAAGTTGCCATAAAGCATCACAGTTAGAAAAGAAAGCAGGGAAAGGAAACAAACAGACAAAAAAAAGACAATAAACTGGAACAGATACCAGAGCTTAGAAGCATATTTTCTATATCAAGAATTAATCAGAGTAGAAATCTGAGTAGATTGAGTCATCTGTATTTGCCAGCACAGGGAAGAATTGATGACTGTTTATTAGGGACAGCATTTTTAGGGGGTTTCAATAGTTAAATTGCACAACACTTTTATTCTACACACAGAATTCTGCTTTTCTTTCAGTTTTGTTTTTTAAGTACTTCTTTCTCTCTTGCAACTGTGATTCATATCAAAAAGGGCAAAGAATAAGAGCAACTGCTGCTATCTGGAGAACAAGTGCAGTGTGTGCTATGAAACCCTCCTGCCTGGCTTGCAGAGCAGTCCTTGCCAGGGTCACACTTTCTCCTGAATGTTGCTCTGTAAAATGCCTTTGTCATGCTGCAAATCCGAAGGAGTCCAAGCTAGCTCATTGTCATCATTATCACCCCTGCAGCTTCTGCCCTCTGAGGGCTTGCATCACTCGTTCCAGCTGAGCCTGTAACTGGGGGGGCCCTGCTGTGTTCTTTTCTCAGTGGGAGCAGAATCCTTTTGTCACACTTGGGTAGTTGCATCCAGTGTAAAGTCGTTCCCTGTACAGATTCCTTTTTTTAGCCAACAGCGTTTGTGTTGCCTTGTATTGTCCTGGGGGGGGGAGGGAAGGGGTGTGGAATTCCAGCATCAGGAATACTCCAATGGTGGTGTTGCCTGCAGGGCTCCTTTCCCAGTGTTTGAAATTCCTGCTGTCTTCTGACAGGAAAGCTGTTTGCATCTGCTGCATCCATTTCATGGTTACTGTTGGCTGGATGCCTGCAGAAACTCACCTGTACCAATGTAGAGGGGGTAGTTAAGTGTTCTGGTGTCCTGTGCTCCGAGGTCATAGAGAGCCTTTGGCCTGGGCATTCTGTAGGTAAATATGATAACAGAAATCTGTTTACACCCCAAGCTCTGTAGTTGGTATTTCTAGTTCATTTACTGTTTTGGGGGGGTTGGGGTTTTTTGCATAACCCTTCATTTTCTGTGTTCAGATGCAAGAAGCTGGTTTAGAGACCCAGCAGTCATGCTGCTGCCCCACGTTTAGGAGCAGTGTTGGAGAGGCACACCATGGGTAGCCGTGTGTGGTGCTGCAGGCAAGAGGCTTTTGCTGCTTCCATCAGCAGAGCAGCAAGAGCCTGGGTTGTCTGAGGAGCTGATAGGAGGTCAGCCTTAGATATCCTCATTTGGCATTCTTGGTATCCATGAATCTATCCTGAAAGCCTATGGGAGGAACTGTAATACAGGCCAAACCTAGAACGACCCTGGAAGCAGGAGA
>VWYK01035835.1:2110-15757 GCA_013399775.1 Semnornis frantzii
CTGTGGCCACCAGCCCCAGCACAGAGGGAGGGGGAGCAGGGGAACATGCCTGGGCAAACCAGGACATCCACAAACCCACTTGGCCTATCTAGGCCTACCACGACAATTTGTGAAGATGTGCAGGATAAATCTCTCTCAGCAAAAAGCCAGAGTGATGATTTTTGGAAAGCAAGTTCTTAAGTGCCTGTCTTTCTGAGTCTGAGCTTTCACTCCTTTTTTTCACATTACTTAGAAGATCTGATGTGCATTAGATTTTTGCAATCCTAGATGTCTATGTGAATTTTATCACCTTAGTGGTGCTCAATCATCTAGTTAGGGAATGTATTTTCAGGAAAGAAATGCAGAAAATTAAATGCTGCATTTCCCTGTTGGAAAATAAGTAGGCACTGGTTTTGTAACGAGAGCAGATGAGATTGAAAGAGACCTCTTGGGCTACAGCAAAGGACAAAAGGGTTGAATGTTTACTGGTACTCCAACTGGATTTGTTTTCCCTCTATTTAAACAAACCCTCTGTTGCTTATTATTGGAAAATCTGTGAGTTGCCTCATTTCATGAATCCCATTTATGCAAGTCATCAACAAATAGATGAAGAACCTGCAACAAAAGCAAGTCCCAGTGAAGAGGTGCTTTCCAAGATACTGTTACAGATGTCTTTTCTGGCCCTCTATTTCATTGTTAATAATTTCCACACAGTTTATTGAAAGAGAGTATATTTAGCACAAGCACTTTACCATCAAGTACAGGATTAAAAAGGCATCTGGAAAGTGTTTAGCTCCTTAGCTCTGTAGTGGAGTACAGCTTTAGGAAGTCACATTTAATGCAGTACTGACTTTGTCAGTAAAGATGCTTGGGGTTTTGTCCCTCGAATAATTCTGAGCCTCTCTTGTCAATCAGTGTTGTTCCTTTTGAGATTGCAGTGAGAAACCTTGAATGGTTTTGAACTGGAGACAACTTTGGTCAGAGCCTTCTTTTGTACATAATTGTGCATGTGCAACTGCACACAAAATCTGATGTAGGTCAAGAACTGTCTGGAGGGCTGGGTCCAGAGAGTGGTGGTGAATGGTGCCACATCCAGTTGGCAACTGTCACTAGTGGTGTGCCTCAGGGATCAGTGCTGGGCCTGGTCCTGTTCAATATCTTTATTGATGTTCTGGACCAGGGGATTGAGTCCACCATCAGTGAGTTTGCAGATGACACCAAGTTAGGAGCAAGTGTGGATCTGTTGGAGGGTAGGAGAGCTCTTCAGAGGGACCTGGGCAGGCTGGACGGGTGGGCAGAGGCCAAGGGGATGAGATTGAACAAGGCTAAGTGCAGGATTCTACATTTTGGCCACAACAACCCCAAGCAGTGCTACAGGCTGGGGACAGAGTGGCTGGAGAGCAGCCAGGCAGAAAGGAACCTGGGGGTGCTGGTCCATGGCCGACTGAAGATGAGGCAGCAGTGTGCCCAGGTGGGCAGGAGAGCCAGTGGCATCCTGGCCTGGATCAGGAACAGTGTGGCCAGCAGGAGCAGGGAGGTTATTCTGCCTCTGTGCTCAGTACTGGTCAGGCCACACCTTGAGTGCTGTGTCCAGTTCTGGGCCTCTCCATTCAAGAGAGATGTTGAGGTGCTGAAAGGTGTCTAGAGAAGGGCAGCAAGGCTGGGGAGGGGCCTGGAGCACAGCCCTGTGAGGAGAGGCTGAGGGAGCTGGGGGTATGCAGCCTGCAGAAGAGGAGGCTCAGGGCAGACCTCATTGCTCTCTACAACTACCTGAAGAGAGGTTGTAGCCAGGTGGAGTTGGGCTCTTCTCCCAGGCAACCAGCAATAGAACGAAGGGACACAGTCTCAAGCTGTGCCAGGGGAGGTCTAGGCTGGATGTTAGGAGGAAGTTCTTGACAGAGAGAGCAATTGGCATTGGAATGGGCTGCCCAGGGAGGTGGTGGAGTCACTCCTCACTCCAGGGAGGAGGTGTTGAAGCAAAGCCTGGCTGGGGCACTTAGTGCCATGGTCTGGTTGATTGGCTAGGGCTGGGTGATCCTGGAGGTCTCTTCCAACCTGTTTGATTCTATGATTCTAAGATAGGTAAACTCCATGAAATAGTTATTCTAAGGAGGAAATTATATTTGCCAGGTAGATCAATGCAAGGCTTGGGAAGATTTGGATGTGAAGTCAGTCAGAATCTATTCTTGGCAGTCAGTAGTATGGACATCATAAAACTGTGCTTGGGACTGTGCCAGATACCATGTTTACACATAAATCATCTCCAGGACATCAGCTAGAAAACCAAACACCAGAGCTGTGATACTGGCAACAGGATAAGTTGTTATTCAGCATACAACAGTAATAAACCAGGAAATTCACTTTGGGTTTTCTTCTTCTTCAATTGCCTTTCCTGACCTTGTTTCCTGACAGTCTTCTCTCTCCACCTAATCTTTCCTTCCCCTAATTCTACAGAGAGTATTAAAAGGCATGGTCAAGCTAGAATTTATTTTCAAATTTGGAAACTTGTGTGTCTCAGTGGCAGATGAAAGGTGTGAGAACAGGATGACTCGCTGCTTCCTGGCCCCAGGCCTTAGGAGAATGTATCTTCTACCATCGGAGAAAACATCTGTTGGTGGAATGAGAGATGTTAAAAACCTTAATTAGCCAACCAAGCAGCACAGCTAGGTCTAGGAAAAAGCCTGTGGGTCCACAAGGGGTCTTCGGCTGAGGGGACCTGCAAGAAAACCTGTTACAAAGCCATAGGAGAGGTGTGAGATTCTCACTAGTGACAGCTTTTCATCTGATGCATTTTTGTTGCCACAAACAGCGATCTAAACGAGGATGAATTAGAAACCTGAGCTCAGTTTTTCACTCTGGCATGGATCTCCTGGGTGAGTCTGACAAAACACTTCTGCTGGAATTTATTTTACCTGATGTGAAGAGGCAGAATTGTCTGAGCTTTCTTCTTACTTTAGGGAGTGAGGCAGTACCTCCAAAGGGCAATTCCAATTCTCTGAGGAGGGCAAGAGCCATGCTCTGAAGACACTGAGCTCCATCTGGTCTCTAGAGCAAAACCAGCTGAGGTGGCTTATATAGAAACCCACAGCAGCTCAAAGCCTGACAGCAGTGGCAGGAGTGGACAGAAAGCTTAAACAAAACTACTTAGCACACGGCATTTCCCACAGTGCTTGTCAAGGCAAACAGCAGAAGTATCTTTGAAGATGGACTAGGGAAATTGAAAGCTGACAGATTCCAAAGTGCTGTCAGACATTGCAGTTTGGCTTTGGCTGGTGGCTCAGAACGTCCTCTGAGGCTCTTGTTGCACCTCCTGCCTTTTTGAATGCTCCCTAATCATTCCAAGCTTGTAACTGGGAACTGTTGAAGAAAAAGATGAGGGAAGCCCACAGCTGCATTTGACTGAACAGGGTTTCATGTTCTGTCTGCGAGCATAATAAAGCTCAGCAAATGTGAAAAAAGAGAGAACTGGAAGATAATAGAAATACATGAGTAAGCAGTGGAGTAGTTTGGATGTTTTTAGTCTGAGAGAGAGAGAAGATGTAGCAGATAAAAACAAGCCCTCCCAAAACAAACTAAAAAAAAACCCCAACACCCAACCCCCCCAAACAAACTAAAAAGAGAAAAAACAAACCAAAACAACCAAACAAAAAATAAAATAATAATAAGAATAAGAAAGCCCTAAACCAGCTCAAACAAAAAAAGCCCTAATGTTGTTCCTTGCAGATCAAACTTCTTAGTAAGTCCTTGAGGTGCACCCAGACTGTCACTTCAGAATATTCCCTGGTTTACTGCAAGCCCTAAGCTTCAGTAACCTTTGCTTGGTGACCTGCCAGTCCACTCCACAGCTCCAATGTGACAAATAAGAACTCCTAACTATCAAAATACTTTCCAATGCCACTAAAGTATTTTTCCTCTCTGTTTCAGAGGAAGCAATGTTATGAAACATGTGCAGAGGCCAGAGAATGTGCAGATTCCAGGTTTACCTCTCTGACAGGGGAACTAGGAGCTGTGTGCTTGTGAGCATATGCAGCAGCTGGCACTGCAGCCAGTGACTCACCCACCTGAGCTGAGCCCTTTCCCTGCTGTGCCAAGTATCCTGTGCAGAGTGTCAGGATGCAGCTATGCTCCAGAGAACGTAGTGCATGCAGTACCTGCTGTTCCCTAGGAACAGGGATCTCATTGCTGTCTACACCTACCTGAAGGGACACTGTGGAGAGGCTGCTGCTGGTCTCTTCTCACAGATAATTGGAGACAGAGCAAGGGGGAATGACCTCAAGCTGAGACTGGGTAGGTTTAGATTGAACATTAGGAAGAAGTTTTTCATGGAGAGAGTGGTCAGGGACTGGAATGAGCTGCCCAGGGAGATAGTGGAGTCACCCACCCTGGATGTGTTTAAGGGTTGGTTGGAAGTGATGCTTAGGGATATGGTTTAAGGTGAATCTTGTAGAGTAAGGTTATAGGTTGGACTTGGTGATCCTGAGGGCCATTTTCAACCTGGATGCTTCTGGGATTGTGTGATTTCTGTGAACAATCCCAAGCACTCATTGTTGCCACAGCATAATCATACTCCTTTCTCCTTTCCTGCCTCTATTGCTTGTATTGACAGAGAGGTTTGTGCTACTTGGAATGGGTCAGACCAGGGCACTGCTCAGGACTTCCAGAAGAAAAAAAAAATCAAACTCATTTGTTTTCAGCCACTTGAATGCTGTTAGGTATGCAACTGGTTGTACATGGAATTGGAGGAGATGTGCATACTGGAAAAAGAGCAAGGCCAGCTGATGCCATCTTAGTTTGTGTGTGGAACATCTGGCAGAGGGGACTTGTTAGATGCTTCCCACGAGACCTGGTATGCACAGCAGTCCTGGGTCTCTACATAGTGGTGGCCTGGGGCTCAAACTTGAGTACAGCCACCAGTGGCAAGAGAGATATGCTCAAAATAGACCATGCCCTTCATGAAACATTCATGGAATGAATGGTAACTTTTATTTTTTAAATGAGGGCTGACCCATTTCTGAGTCTCTCAGATCCTGAACTGGCTTCCTAATCTTGAGCTGTTCTTCCTCTCTTAACCTGTAGATAGCTGAACAGAGAGATGAAGAAAATAAATTTGTATTGGGTGCTAGATCAGAATGTTCCTGAGATTCTAAAATCTCTAGGACATCTGTGTTATCTTCAAAAGAATTTCAACTGGATCCTAATCAAGTTGGGTTGCATCAAGAGAAGTGTGGCCAAGAGAGGTGATTCTCCCCCTCTCCACCACTCTCATGAGACCTTACCTGGAGTACTGTGTCCAGTTCTGGAGCCACTATTACAAGAAAGATCTGGATGTGCTGGAACGTGTCCAGAGAAGGGCCATGAGGGAGTGGGGCTGTTCAGTTTGGAGAGGAGAAGGCTCTGAGGAGACCTTATTGTGACCTCCCAATATCTGAAATGAGCTACAGGAAAACTGGGAAGGGAGTTTTTAGGATGTTGGGTAGTGATAGGGCTGGAGGGGGAGTGGATCCAAGCTAGAAGAGGGTAGATTTAGATTGGATGTCAGGAACAAGCTCTTCACCGTGAGGGTGGTGAGACACTGGAACCGGTTGCCCAGGAAGGTGGTGATAGTCCCATCCTTGGATGTTTTTGAGGCCAGACTGGACATGGATCTAGCAATTTGATCTAGTGTGAGGTGTCCCTGCACATGGCAGGAGGGTTGGAGCTACATGATCCTTGGGGTCCCTTCCAACCCTGACAATTCTGTGAATAATATCAAGGAAGTGCTGAAGGTTCTCAAAGGTCTTGATTGCATATGTGCATCATATATGCTAGGAGGTTATTTTAAACAATATTTTTTCCTTTAATAACACAACTAAACTTTTAACATAGGAATTTCCCATTTTATTCAATTGGATAGAGTTGCAGGTTCATATCTCCAACTGATTCGTGCTAAGACTTTGAACAGTCTTTTTGCTTCCTTTTAAAAATGCTTTGTAAAAGAAACCAATTTAAGGTGTGTGCTTAATTGAAAAGGAAGTACTCTTCAAAAAACAGCATTTCTCTTAGCAGGGATTAGCCACCTGGATTGATTTACAGCCCTCCCACTCCTGTGTTTGTGGAGAAAATCATTCTTCCTTTTCTCTGTCCCTAAAAGAGGGATAATGGAACAAGTGACATACAACTGTAGAAGTACCATCAATAATTTGCAGACAGACAACAAAAGAAAGCAGTGTGTCCAGTGTGTCCAACTGATGCTGGGGTTTGTGTTTCTCTTTTCTTGCTCCTCTCATCATGCTGCCATCCAAAAGGGAATTCAGAGCTCTAGTAATTGAGATGGTGTTGGCCACGGATATGTCCTGTCACTTCCAGCAAATCAAAGCCATGAAGAATGCTTTGCAGCAGCCAGAAGGGTGAGTCACTTCACAACACTGCAGTGAGAGGCTGCATTTCAGCTGGTGCTTTGTCATTGTCTTTGACTTCAAAAGCACCTCTCCAGATGTCCTCACTCTCTTTGATGACCACATCAATTCTCTTTCTGCTGTTGAATTTTGAATGAATTCACTTAGAATGGATTTGCATCCTCCTCTACATGTCTCTACTCTGTGCTGGTGGACCAAAGCTTGCAAAGGTCACCGTGTTGGGATAAGCCTCCTTGGGCATTTCCTTTTTCATATCAGAATAACACCAAGGAACTGGTCCAGCTGAGTTACCACTACAGTTTGAGTATGACTCAAGGTTGTAAGATATGTAGAACACAACTTAGTCTTTCCTTTCTGCAGATGGTATCAGCTGCTAACTCTGCAACAGGCCTGCTGCATAACCAGAGGACTGATGAAAACAACTTAAGACCTAGGGAGGGAAGAAGTAGAAAATAACAGTTAGAGCAATATGTGGAAGGCCTCCTCTTCTTCTCAGTGTGCCATGGGGTGTTGTAATATTTTATCCACAGCTCTTCCCTGTAAAATTCCTTTTATGCTGCAGAAAACTCTGAGAGATGCTGATTTTTAAATTCTGGACCCAGATCTGTCCAGTGCCTTCCAGAATTATACCTGCATCACACCTGAGTATGCCAAGCACTTGGTCCTCTCAAAAGCTACAACTCTTCCAGCTATTTCAAAAAGTCAAAACCTGGAACTGAAAATGAAACTACCCATCCCAAGGAACATTATTTACTGGATTGTGTAGGGCTAGCCTATCAGGGCTGAATGAAGCCCAGGAAGCTGCCCAGGGAGGTGGTTGTGTTACCCACCCTGGATATGTTAAGAGTCAATTTGGGTGTGGAGCTTAGGGATATGGTTTAAGGTGAACCTTGTAGAGTAGAATTATAGGTTGCACTTGGTGATCCTGAGGGGCTTTTCCAACCTGGATGTTTCTGTGTGATTCTGTGTTATGGTTTTCAGAGATCTCTGTTTTTTCCTTTTTGTTGTTCTGTGGAACCAGAAGCAAGGATCACACTCACCTCACTAATTTTTAAGCACCGAAACATTTACTCTGTCAACTCTTCAGTGTCCTGAGATCAGGTCCCAACAGTACTACAGTAAGATGGTAGGAACCAGCTTCGCTTCTGAGCTGCTTAAAGTGCAGCCCAGCAGAAATGGGCAACAAAGCAACTCTTCAAGTCTGCTTGTGCAGACAGCTATGCTTGGAAAAGAGCTCAGCAAGCTTCTTTTGCCATTTGTTAGTGTCTCCTTTACTTTAAGAGTTATGTATGGTGGAGAAATTAGACAGTCTTTCACAACTGTCTGATTTTATGAACACAGAAGTCACTTCACTAATACCCTGGCCAAAGATTCTAATAACCTCATTTCCCTACTTAGGTGAGATTTTTGTCGTCTCCCACTGCAACAGCAGACAATTAATTTGTTTGATCCTTTGGGTTTTCAGAATTGACAAGCCGAAAGCCTTATCACTGTTGTTGCATACAGCAGATATCAGTCATCCAGCCAAGGCCTGGGATCTCCATCATCGCTGGACCATGTCTCTGCTAGAGGAGTTCTTCAGACAGGTAAAACTAGGGAAGTTCCTCTGCAGTTCTCCAGCACAGAGGGAGCATGGAGAGTTGGGCAAGGAAGCAGGAAAACACAAACAGAGATCTTTTTCCCCTGATTTCGGCAAGAACCCCTTGAATGATGTGATACTATTACACCTCTTGGGAAGCTGGTGTCTGATAGGCTGCCTGTAGACATAGACACTACATGGTAGAGATTTGAATATGGAATGCTAATATGAAATTCAAATTAGCAAAATGTAGAATATGTGATGTGCTGCTTAGCTGTGGAACCACAGAAGGTGGATGTAGGTAGCTATTCTTTATGCCACTGTACTTATATTGTTGGGACAGACATGAGAAATGCATTCCCCTTGCATTAGATGAAGTGAACCGGTCTAGTTTACAGCTCACAGTGGACTTCCTGTTCACAGACCCACAAATCTAGAGAAATCATTAAGCTCTGTGTGATAGCTATAAGCTCCCCAAGTGACTAATTAAAAGCATTTAAAATGCTGCTTAAAAAAAAAGAAGAAGCCAAAGTAAACAGAGCACTTAGGAATGTTTAGGATAGTTTTCATCAATATGAATTGCTGAATACAGTAGAAAACTAAGTGGAAGCAGGTAGATCCTACCTGCAGCTGTCTCTGTTTGCACATGGGAGGTTCATGCAAGCAGAATGATTTTTCACATGCATTTCAGGGAAAATTTTATGTGTATGCTTTTCTAGCTCAAAATTATGCTAGAGGTGTTAAAATACACCACTGCTAAGTCCCCTAAAGACTGGTGAGGGAATTAAAATTAGCTAGATATCAGATCACAAAAAGCCCAAGTTTTGATCAGTTTTACACAGGTAATAAAGACAAATTTGCTGTTTTATGTTTTCCTAAGAGTAAGCTTCATTTCAGCCAAAAAATCCTGTTTTAGTTTTGAATGGTGACTGCTCTTTGTGGTAAAAACATGGTCTAGACAAGCTGGTCCAGTACTCTGTCCAAGCAAATCATAGAAGTGTCCAGTATTGGGCAATCCACTGCTTCCCTGGAGAGTTTATTCCAATGGATGCTTGCCCTTGTGAAAAATTTTCCTTTTGTGTCCAACTGGACTGTCCCCAGGATTAATTTGTACCTATCATCCCTCATCTTTTCAGTGCAACTCTCTGTAAAAAGGGAGTCTCCATCTTCTTTGTACCCACCCTGTAAATACTGGAACATGATGATAAGGTCTTTCCTTCAGTCTTCTTTTCTTGAGGCTGGACAATCTGTTTTCTCAGCCTTTCCTGATATGGTGGCTTCCTAGTCCTTTGATCATCTTTGTGGGGCTTCTTTGTGTTTCCTGTTTCTCCAACCTGTCCAGATGATTTTTGTATAGTGAGGATCAAAACTAAACACAATATTCCAAGGTGTGGTTGGATCATTGAGTAGAGTGTGATAATGTTGTCTTTATCTGTGCTGCTGCTCTTGGTGTAACTCAGCATCCTGGTGTCTTTCTTTGGCACAGCAGCACACTGTTCACTTGTATTGAGCCAGTTGTGCAGCAGGACCCCCAGGTCACTCTCCACAGAGCTGCCACCCATCTGGGTATATTCCAGCCTGTCTTACACTTCTGAATTATGTTTTCCCAGGTGCAAAATCTTACACTTGTCCTTGTTGAACAACGAGGTTCTTGTTAGCCCACTGTCCCAGCCTATCCTCCTGCAAGGTAGCTCTCCCTTCCAATGTGCTCACTTCCCCACTGAGGTTGGTCTCATCAGCAAAGTTTGTAAGGGTACATGTGATCCCCTCATCGAGATCACTTTGGAAGGTATTAAACAATGTTGGGCCCAATATCAATCCCTGGGGGATCCTATTTGTGGCGTGTTGCCAGTTTGCAAAGCAGCTGTTTACCAGCACCCTCTGGCTGCAGCCCGTCAGGCAGTTCCCCACCCACCACACAGACCACTTGCTCGGGTTGTAACACATCAGTTTCTCTAGCAGAAGGCTGTGGAAACTTGTACTGGAAGCCTTGGAGAATCATAGAATCAGTCAGGGTAGGAAGGAACCACAAGGATCATCTAGTTCCAACCTCCCTGCCATGGGCAGGGACACCTCACAATAGATCAGGCTGTCCAGAGCCTCATCCAGCCTGACCTTAAACATCTCCAGGGATGAGGCTTCCACCACCTCCCTGGGCAACCCATTCCAATGTCCCACCACTCTCATGGTGAAGAACTTCTTCCTAATATCCAGTCTGAATCTACCCATTTCTAGCTTTGCTCCATTCCCTCTAGTTCTATCACTACCTGATGTCCTAAAGAG
This sequence comes from Semnornis frantzii, assembly GCA_013399775.1. Taxonomy (NCBI): domain Eukaryota; kingdom Metazoa; phylum Chordata; class Aves; order Piciformes; family Ramphastidae; genus Semnornis; species Semnornis frantzii. The sequence continues at coordinate 12,347 of VWYK01035835.1, forward strand.
TCCTTCCCCAACCTTCTTGTAGGCCCCTTCAGATGCTGAAAAGTTACAATAAGGTTACCTTGGAGCCTTCTCCTCTCCAAACTGAACAACCCCAACTCCTTCTGTCTCTCCTCATAGCAGAGATGCTCCAGCCCTCTGAGCGTCCTCATGGCCCTTCTCTGGACACACTCCAGCATCTCCACATCTCTCTTGTAATAGTGGCTCCAGAACTGGATGCAATACTCCAGGTGGGGTCTCACCAGTGCGGAGTAGAGGGAGACAATCGCTTCCCTCGTCCTCCTGATGCAACCCAGGCTCTGGTTGGCTTTCTGGGCTGCAAGTGCACTCTACTGGCTCTTATTGAGCTTCTCTGTCCACCAGCACCCTGAAGTCCCTCTCCTCAGGGCTGCTCTCCAACCAGTCACTGCCCAACCTGGATCTGTGCTTGGGATTGCCTTGACCCAGCTGCAGGACCTTGCACTTGGTCTTGTTGAACTTCATGAGGTCTGTCTATAAGGAATCTACATAAACATTTGCCCCACATTTACCAAGCAGATTACTTTGTCATAGGAAAATGTCAAAGTTTCCCTTGGAAACAAAAAGTAATCTGTGTCTGACCAACAGTGACCTGTGAATCCCGTGTCTGAAAGACTTAAAAAGACACGCAAAGAACAGCAAGCTCTGAAAAATCAGTCCTGACATTGAGGCTTTCTCTTGAAAGGTGTGCTGTGAGAACTGAGTCCTGCTGGATTCTCTGGAGAATTGCAATGTGAAATGTTGTTGTGCTCAAGTGTTTTTTCACTTGGTGCTTTTAAGTACCAAGCAGGCAGGGAAGGCTCTGAGGAAAGATCCACTAGAATCAAGATGTAGCTAGATTGACATTCTCCAGAGTTTCTCCAAACCAACCAAAACAAAAAATTAAAGTAAAATGAGAGGGGTTTACAGTCAAAGTGCAATGTGTCTTGTCTTTTTCTAATTTCTTCTCCATTTTGTTCCTCCAGGGTGACAAAGAAGCAGAACTAGGGCTTCCTTTCTCTCCACTGTGTGATCGCAAGTCTACTATGGTTGCTCAGTCTCAAATAGGTAGGTCCCTTTGGGTGTGTGCTGGTTTGAGGCTAATTGGAATATTCTAATGGGAGAAATGAGGTCATTGGTTGTGAAAAGAAAATAACAATGAAGTCTGTATCATTCATTGGTTTGCTGAAAGGGATAAAAAGCCAAAAATTAAAGAGTTTACTCAGACTCACAGAAAATTAGGGGCTGGAAGGGACCCTGAAAGATCATCTAGTCCAACCTCCCTGCCAGTTCAGGAGCACCTGGTGTATCTTAAAGCACCACTGAGAGGACTGCACAGCACCCACACTACCAGGAGAGCTCCTATTCCTTGCAGTAAAGAGAATGCATTCCTGTTTCAGTTTCCACCTTGTTTATTCTTGGCATCTGAGGCTCATCCTTCTAACTGTCATGCTGCTGTTCAGACGTGTTTGCTCACACCCACTGCTTCATCACCAGCTGGTGTGGCCCCAGAGAATCTGGGTCCTGCCTTACTAAGCACTCAGTTCAAGAAAGCAGATCCCAAGACTGTGCTCAGCAGCTCCTGTTGACAGACACTCACAGAGGTTCAGGCCTCCCACTTCATTCTGGGACACTGCTTCCTTTTGCTTCTCTTGTGATGTTCTGAACTGTGTCAGAGAGGTGCACAGGGCAATGTGTTGTGATATATGTTTCATTGGTGGATCTGAAAATGCCAGTCCCTTTGATGGCCTTGGCAAAAGATTTTGTCTATTTTTCTATGTATTCCTGCTCCTTTCCCTCCCAGTGTTTCAAGCCAACAAATATGTTTCACTGAAGCCAAGCAAACAGCAAACTCTTTTTCTGCTTCACCCATTCAGAAGCAGAGATCTTTTTAAAGACTCATCAAGAGCACTTTCTCTACTTCTCCTCCAATTATTGAGTGAAAAAGTAGGAAAAAGACGAGGTAACAACCCTAGTATTTGGTGAGAAAACTATGATAAGTGAAGCTGTTCAGAGGGCTGAACAAAACACAACAGAAAAGGATTTGTCAGTGGATTTTTATACCTAGGAAGCAAGTGAAGTAGACCGAAGAATGTGAACTAATCTCAACTGGAGAATAGGAAGCCAAACCAAATAACAAAAGAATAATAACAAGACTCCTAAAAATGAGGGAACTGAAACAAGAAGCAGAAAGAGAATGTATTAAAGGAAAACAAACAAGAACATTGAAGTATGGAATTTCTCTTGAACAAGACAAAGATATCTCTGAACCCAGGGATGTTCAGGTTCATATCTGCAGCTAAGAACCATTTCTGTCTGAAATGGTTTCATTTTTTCCCCCCTTTTGCCTCTTATGGCAAGTCTCTACAAAGTTAAGGATGAATTAAACTATCACCAACACAATTCCACCTAACAAAGGAGGCACTGGTCAGTATGCAGGGGCAGCCTTTTTGAGTCTTGCTGATTATGTTCAATTAGTGCAGTTTAGCAATCCATTGACATTAATGGGCTACTCTCTATTAATCTGGCTTTCTAATATGATAAAAATTTCATTTCTCAGTCTGCTGCACATATTGGCAGTGACTTTCACTAATGTCTCCTTTGTTAAATCAACACCTCATATATTTTCTGCTAGCTGCTGAGGTAAGGCTTTCAGAGTCATAGGCTAGATTCTCAGACAAATAATCTGTTCCCATTCATTTATTTACTTGACTAACAGCCTTAATAAATTGTTCTTTGGAGTAGTAATCACTACATTTATTTTCAGAAATAAGTTCTCATTGAATTCCAATGTCTGCTATTATTTGCAGTCATCAGTTTCACAGAATCATAGAAACATTCTGGTTGGAAAAGCCCCTCAGGATTACCAAGTCCAACCCATATTGCTACTCTGCAAGGTTCACTGTAAACCATATCCCCAAGCACCACATCCAAATGACTTTAAACACATTCAGAGTTGATGACTCAGCTACCTCCCTGGACAGCTCATTCCAATGCCTGACCACTCTTGTTGGGAAAAAACGTTTCCAGTCTAAACCTACCCATTTGCAGCTTAATGCCATTCCCTCTTGTTCTATCACTATTTACCTGTGAGAAGAGACAGCACCAACCTCTCCACAGTGTCCTTTCAGGTAGCTATAGACAGCAATGAGGTCTCCCCTCAGCCTCCTCTTTTTCAAACTAACCATCCCCAGCTCTCTCAGTTGCTCCTCATAAGATTTATTCTCTAGATCCTTCCACAAATAACAAACTTCTGTCCTTTGTGAAATAAAATTGTGCACTTGGTTGTGTCAGGGAGAGGGCCTGGAAATCCTGTTTTGGTGGCTCAACTTGTTTATAGTTGCTGTTTTTTTGCTCTAAGCTCACTGTAGAAGCAACAACAGTGGGCACATGTTTTCATTAACAAAAAAAAAAAAA
>VWYK01035838.1:0-17889 GCA_013399775.1 Semnornis frantzii
CATTCTATGATTCTAAGACCAAGGTTTGCTGATGTACCTGGGGAGAGTGATTTATGCTCAGACCTGAGCTGGGCTTTTCTGTGTCACTCCATGCCCAATCCTCTTGTGCAGTGGTGGCACAGATGGGGACTCTCTTGTGGGACAGGATTCACTGATGCTCTGCCATGCTGCAGCGCAACTGCTCTAGCTTCTATCCAAAGCCCAGCAATCTTGTTTTCCTGAAAGCCTTTTGAAATGATATGTGCACATGGCATCTGTTTGCAATGTATATTTGCCATTAGTGTTTTTAAGCAGGAATGGTGGGGCCCGTATGGCACAGAGCATAAGGATTGCCATGGTAATTAGTCATTATTTGGACTAGCAGAATAACCGCTACCGACGCCTCTTAACTCACTCCTCTCCTATTGCACTCCATGTGCATCTTCTTTGTTTCTGCCCTTTAGCTAAAGGTTGATTTATTTAATTTTTTTTTGTCCTGAGAATGCTGTTGGTATTTGTCACTTGCCTGACATGTTAATCTGTACAGGAAAATTAAGTGTAACAGTCTGGGGAAAGTTTGGCTTTTAAATTTTTGGGGTTTGTTTTTTTTGAGGATTCTATGTTTTTTTGCATTGCAAAGCACCACCTCTGTAGCATCTCTAAATCACCACTAGCTAAAGGAAAACAAGCAAAATGAGAAAGAGCAACACCTCCAGAAGAAAGCACACATCTATCTTCAGCTGGTCTACAAAGAAGACAAAAAAAAGATTATTCACCTGCAGATTTTGTTCTCTGACACACGTTTGCTGTGTGTGCTTTTCACAGTCTGGGTCTTCTTTCTGACAGGCAAAGGGTTTGGGTATTTTTAATTCTCAAGCAGCCAGGAGGTGTGCCCAAGCATGCCCACCACTGCACAGCTTTCCTGCTGCCCAGGAAAGGGCATCACTAGCTCAGACATGGCATGCTGAGGAGGGCTGCAAGGTGAGTAAATACACTTCAAAGAGGAATGGTCACAGGTGTGAAGCTGCTCTTTTCCCTCCCACCACCCATGCATGTCTAGGAGCTTTCCCTAACTCCTCCAAAGCTGAGGAAGGGAATGCCATTGCACTTGGTGAGAATACAGTGGCAGCTCCAAATCAGAGCACTTCCACAATGCAACAAGCTGGAGCTGAATGAGTCTGATTCTCCCAGGCACCTCCCTAGCAAACCTCACAAGCTCAAGGTTGAAGACTACCAAAGCCATTTCTCAAGCTAGAAAGACTAAAATCTTAGTATCTTATTCCAGCTGAAGGAAAGTCTCAGCAGCTTATTCCAGCTGAAGGAAAGTCTCAGCAGCTTATTCCAGCTGAAGGAAAGTCTCTTCCACAGCAAGACATCTGAATGAGAAGGTGGAATGAGCGTGCAAAATGGGACAGAATCATGCAATCATACAGCTGATCAGATTGGAAGGGACCCTCAAAGGTCATCTCATCCAACCTCCCTGCAGTAAGCAAAGACTCTTCCAGAGATCAGGTTGCTCACAACCTTGACCTTAAATGTCTCCAAGGATGGGGTCTCCACCTCATCTCTGGGAAAGCTGTTCCAGTGTTTCACTACCCTTATGGTGGAGAATTCCTGCTGGATTTACCCTGCTCTGGTTTCAAACAATTGCCCCTTGTCCTATCCTACATGACCTCCTAAACAGTCTTACCCCAGCCAGACATCTGGTGTCTCAGACAGTCACCAAATTGACTTTTCTGGCCCTCTTATGAAGAGAGTCCTTTTTTTCCACCTCTTAATGAAAATGTAACAGGAAAATACTCCTCTCAGCTTCATAGTCTGCTACATGCACGTGAAGGAAAAGGCTTCGCGAGCTCGGCCTCGGGAAAAGGCTTCGCGAGCTCGGCCTCGGGAAAAGGCTTCGCGAGCTCGGCCTCGGGAAACAGGGCAGAGACACACAGAGGAAAAGAAGGTAAGAAAGAAACCTCCAAATCAGACACTTCCAAAGATGAACACAGCTGGCCCTTAGAAGAGCAAAAGGCCCTTTGAAGCCTGGAGATGAGCAAAACAGTGTTTGGTGCTTAGCAATTATGCCAAGTGGGCAGGTGGGAGCCAGATGCTGAACAACAGCTTCAGATGTGAAGGCAGTGGTGCCCCAGTGTTTTACCCAGACCCTGAGACAGACTTCAAATATATTTAAACATTAAAAATTCTGCTCCTGAAAGCATGCAAGTGAGCAGTAGTGTGTGTTATAGGATCATAGAATGGTAAGGTTGGAAGGGACCTCAAAGATCATCCAGTTCCAACCCCCTGCCATAGGCAGGGACTCCTCCCACTAGAACAAGACACTTAAGGTCTCATGCAGCCTGGTGCTGAACACCTGCAGGGAGGTTGTGGAGGGTAGAAGCACCCAACGTGATCTTTGATCACATTGGGTGCTTCTGTGCTCCACAACCTCCCTGGGCAACCTGTGCCAGTGTCTCACCACCTCCACTTCCTAACATGCAGTTTCAATCTCCCCTCTGCCACTTCAAACCCCTATTTCATGACGGATTCTCTTTTCTTACATCTTCCACATGTTCTTTCATCAGGAAAGGGGGGGAAAAAAAACCCAAACCCCCACACACATGAGATCGAATGGGAAGTCCTATTTTTAAACTGCCTTTTTCTGCAATCTAACTGAAAATATTAGTTTGTCTTCTGTCAAGCAATATTATACTGATTCAGGTTTTCTTTTCAAACATCATCGCTGCAGATGGAGTGCACGGAACCTGTGTTTATCCTCTGCTTCCTGGGCTCACATCTTGAATCTTGACAAACTCCACATTTCTGACCCATCCCCTTGGTGAAGGAGCAGAATGTCATAACCCCTTTAGTCAATATTTTGAAAGGCTAATTTGAGTGAGTAATTGCATTCCAGTGCAGAAGAATATTAAAATAAGCAGTTTAGGTGAACACAGCCATCCTAGTGGAAATACACAGTCCAGGAGAGCTGGGAGAATGAGCTGCATATCACTGCTCTATAAAATCCAATGATCTGAGCTTTCAGGCAAGGGGCTGCATGGGCAGGCTGAAAGCATTTTGGTTTATTTGGGTTTGCATCCACTCTATCTGCTTCCAATCTCAAGTTCCAAAGACAAAAGGAATCAAAAGGAAGCAGCGTGGCTCGCCAGCTCCGACCTTGCTTGCAGAGGATCCAGACAAACCACACAGTGTGAGGAAACAAACAGAAAAACAGAGCCTGATACATTTCCCATTGTTCCTGCCAACAAAACATCAGTTGGTCCAGATCCACACAAACTCTGCCTTCCTCTGCTTCAATTCACCCCAGGCTCGCTAAAGGGGCAGTGAGATTTAGTGATCTTTGAAGCAAGTGAGGCTCAAGTTCTGCTGTAACTTTCATTTTGACTCTTTGTAAGTTAAATCCCAGAATCAGTGTCAGGGGTTGGATGGGACCTCAAAAGCTCACCCAGTCCAACTCCCCTGTCAGAGCAGGATCACCTGTGTCAGATCACTCAGCAACGCATGCAGGTGGGTTTTGAAGATCTCCAGAGAGGGAGACTCCACAACCCCCCTGGGCAGCCTGTTCCAGGGTTCTGTCACCCTCACAGGGAAAAAATTCCTCCTCATGTTTACATGACACAGAATCACAGCAACATGTAGGCTGGTAAAGCCCCTCAGGATCACCCAGCCCAACCTAGAACCCTACTCTACAAGATTCACCTTCAACCACAGCCCCAAGCACCACATCCAAACCACCTTTAAACACAGCCAAGCTGGGTGACTCCACCACCTCCCTGAGCAGCTCATGCCAGTCCCTGACCACTCCATGAAAAAAAACTTTTTCCTAATGTCCAATCTAAACCTAAATAAAACAGACAAAACACAAACAATTTAAAAAGCCTCTGACACTCCTGCTCAGCTTACCTTTTCCTTTATATTATGCCTCCTACTTTCATGCATAGTTGGAAAGATCCTATCCAAGCTAGCAGCTTACACAGTATCAGGAGCACAGCATGCATACAACAATGAAATCCTCCAAGGACTACATTTTAAGGTTGCTTCTAAGTTGGCAGCATCATGGTACAGGAATAACAATGGTGATAAAAAAGTATGGGCTGTATACTGGCTGCAACCTGCTCTTATGGACTGTATCCCTGGTGCAGAGCACATATTCCACTCTCCACCAGAAAAGTATTTCTCTACAAGAGCTCTGTAAAATATTTTCCTTCAGAATGTACCAGTTTGAGGACTTGACAGTCTTAGGCAACACAATTTCCACCTAGACCATTTTCTATCCATTCCGGGCCCTCATTCGTGGGCCACTTGGTTGTAAAGACCTACACATAGCTGTGTAAATACTGTGCCTGCCAGCTGAGCTAGCTGCTGCAGTGAGCCAACCACCAGGACATGAGAAAAAGTCTTCTCTGCCTCCTGGCATCAGCACCTGCAGCCTGGAGATGTCATTAGTCAGGAAGACAAACACAAGGACAGCCAGATACAGACAGACACTTTGGACACTTCTCGCTGTCCTGATCCTGAGTTTCACTGCTTGCCTTGTGTTGGAAGGGACCCTCAAAGGTCATCTCCCCCAATCCTCCCTGCAGTGGGCAGGGACATCCTCCACTAGAGCAGGGTGCCCAGGGCAACATCAAGTCCTTGAATGCTTCCAGGAATGGGGCCTCGGCCACATCCCTGGACAACTTGTTCCAGTATTTTACCCCTCCCACTCTGCAGAGCTTCCTCCTGATGTCCAACCTAAATCCACCCTACTCCAGTTTCAAACCATTGCTCCTTGTCCTATCAACACAAGACCTTCTTAACAGTCCTTCCCCAGTCTTTCTGTATATCCCTTTTAGATATTGCAATGTGGCTCCAAGCTCTCCACAGAACCTTCTCTTTTCCAGGCTGAACAGCCCCAATGTTTCCAGTCTGTCTTCATAACAGAGGTTCTCCAAGGCTCTGATCACCTTTCTGGCCTTCCTCTGGACCCATTTCATCAGGTTTGTGTCTCCCTTGTTTTGGGGGCCCCAGAGCTGGACACAGTAAGCCAGGTGAGGTCTTACCAGATCATAGTGAAAGAATCACCTCCCCCAGCCTGCTGGCCATGCTTCTTCTGATGTAGCTTAGGAGGCATTCAGGATCTAACTAACCTGAAGACTGCATTAAGGATGCAACTAACCTGGAGACACCAAGGTGCATTAAGGACGCAACTAACCTGGAGACACCAAGATGCATTAAGGATCCAACTAACCTGGAGACACCAAGATGCATTAAGGATCCAACTAACCTGGAGACACTATGTGGGAGGATGGGATTTGGGAATTCTTTTAAGCTTCTCCTGTTTTCTTAATTGTTCATCTCATAGTCTCAGGGTTTCATACAGATGAGAGAAAAGAGCAATTGTGAGGAGCCATGCCTGGTCTGCTCAAAGGTAATTATTGCTACAGATGGGAACAGAAGGACTTGTGGCTGCAGGACAGTGATCTTGCAGCGCACATCTGGAGCACGCTGTCTGCAGCCGGCCTGCCAGCGAAGCCTGCACGCATCAGATGCCATTAGTCAGAGACTGCCTTAGCACAAAGAAATTATGATGAGTGCACAAGATGGTCAGATGCAAGGAAAAGCACCATTTGTAGATTTGTTAGGCAATTAAGCTTTATTTCAAGCGATTCCCCCAAGGCTTCTTGAGGTGGGAACATTTGTTTTCCTTCGTTTCACCTAGGCTTCAGCAATTCAGTGACTGTAGGCTGCTCTGTACTCTCATAGAATGGTAAGGCTGGAAGGGACCTCAAGGATCATCCACTTCCAACCCCCTGTGCCATAGGCAGGGACACCTCCCACTAGCACAGGTCACTCAAGTCCTCCTCCAACCTGGCCTTGAACAGCTCCAGGGAGGGAGCAGCCACAACCTCCCTGGGCAACCTGTGCCAGTCTCTCACCACCCTCACTGCTAACAACTTCCTCCTAACATCCATTTTCAATCTCCCCTCTGCCACTTCAAACCCATTCCCCTTGTCCTGGCATTACAAGTCCTTGTCAATAGTCCCTCCCCAGCCTTCTTGGAGCCCCCTTCAGATCCTGGAAGGTTACTCCAAGGTCTCCTGGAAGCCTTCTCCTCTCCAGGTTGCAGAGCCCCAACTCTCTCAGCCTGTCCTCACAGCAGAGCTGCTGCAGCCCTCTCAGCATCTTGGTGGCCTCCTCTGGACCCACTCCAACAGTTCTCAAGGCTTTAATTTTCAGAGCTACCACTCAAAGCATCACCTATGCTCTCCCCTCTCTTCCTGAGCCTCACTGGACAGCCACACGTCACCCAAACACAGGTAACAACAGAAAAGCAGAGGAATAGCACAGCAGAAAACTATCAGTCTGTGTGCTATGAGTGTCCTCTCCTTAGTGTTATTAAATCAGGAATACAGTAGCACCATTTGGGTTAAAAAATGGCACTGGTCAAGACAGATTGCTCACAACACCTATGAGGAGAGAGAAAAATAGGGCTCCTGAGCCTGGAAAAGAGCAGACTTGAGAGGAGATCTTCTTAATGCTTTTAAGTATCTCAAGGGTGGAGGCCATGAGAATGGGGTTGAGTTCTTTCCAGCAGTGCCCAGTGATAGACAAGGGTAATAGGCACAAAGTAGAACACAGGAGGTTTCATTTCAACTTGGCAGGGAAAATAAACAAACAAACAAAAAAATCTTTACTTTGAGGGTGCTGGAGCCCTGGAGCAGGCTGCCCAGAGAGGTTGTGGAGTTTTCTGCTCTGGAGACTTTCCAAACCCACCTGAACATTATGATCCTGGGCAGCCTACTGTGAGTGATTCTGCTTTAGCAGGGGTTTGGTAGGGATGACTTGCAGATGTCCCTTCCAACATTAGAAAATATGTGATTAGAAAATCTGATCCTTTTCATTTCCTACTCTAAAATTGATTTTTGATGTTCCCAATATATTGGGGGGGGGGGGAGAAACCACACTCTTCAGCAAACAAATCTTAGTGTACAGAAATAAAAAGCATTTGTGCAAAACCATTTCTAGCCTGCAGCACTTACATGCCACCAAAACTCCTTTGTTCTGCAACTAGAGAGTCTATCACATGCAACAATGCCACACCATGACTACCAAAGAAATAAGGTGGAATATGTCACACAGGCTGACACTGGTTGGCATCACCTGATTAAACTGTTATAAAATAATGAATTCATGGAAATCTAAGTCAGTTTGCTAAGAGAAGGCTGAGGAAGTCAAAGAGGTTGTTTGCAAAGAATACTCTGAGTAAATATGCTCTGCAGTTTCAGTGAGAACACTGCAGATATTTCAAAGTTCCATATTTGCTAGAAAGATCCTCATATAAAAAAAAAATCTTTTTAAAAAGTAAAATGTGCACTGAACTTTTCTGACATTTACAAAAGTAATTAATTAATATGATTAAGCAAATTAGACTGAGCCAAAGTCTGACTGATTGTAAAGCATGCTGCAAGAGCCACCTGTTTGCTAGAAAGATTAGATAGTCTGGTGCTGGCAGCTAGGAAAAAGCAGAGAATTGTGAAAGATAAGATAGAGGAACATCTCCATACTGAGCTTTCAGATCTGCCTCGTCTAACAGGCATCACCAGATTATCTCAGCTTTACCTGATAAAGGAATTCTGCCCCCGAGACAGCTTTGCTTACAGAGTCACAGAATGCATCTGGTGAGATGAGAGCTCCAGGTCCATCCAGTCCAGTTTCCAACCCAGCACTGCAGGGCCCACACTAAGCTGCCTGCCAAAGCTCCAGGTGCGTGCACTGCTTGAGCATCTTAGGAACAAGCCCTGCTGAGGGAGCTAGAAGGAGATCACTGCTAAAGGTATTTATGAATCTGACTCCCAAGAAAGCATCTCAGCTTCCCTGGGGATCTAGCTAGGCAGGAAAACCCTCAAGATCTTCTCACTAGATCTGCTTTTCTTCCACCTTGAGGGTAGCAGTGTGTGTGCCTACCGCACAGACAGGATCTCTTTGCCAGAGTTAACATTTGGCATTTAGGAAGCAGGCTTCTGGTTAGCAGTAATTGCTCTGAGATGCTGTACAATCTGCAGTAACCATTTGTTCATCCCTGGTCAACCTCAAACTAAGCTGGAAGAGAGGCCAGAGAGATGCTTTGCTGTCATCTCATATGGGTTTATGATTTGTGCTAACACCAAGCCCCACCCTGACAGTGCCATGCACTGTGTGTGCATGCAATGAACCCAACGAGCCTGCAGTGAGAGTGGCAGGGGAGAGACAACACCACACTCAGCTCTGAAGGGCTGGGAGAGGAGTGGCACACAGCACAGACCAGCTCCTAAAGTCTTAGCTCATGTTTGCACTGCATGAGTGACTACTACTTGGTAGTACTTGATTTGGAGATCCATAGTGACCTCTGTACTGCCCTGGTCACAGCACTGCTCCTATGGACATCAGGTGTGGAGAGCTTTACTACAAAGAGCTCTCAGCAGCATGTGCCTAGATCTGAGTGCAGAGCTCTTTTCCAGGCACTAGGGTAGATATACTGAGCCTATCCTCATGGCCATGGGTAAGAAAACTTGGCCCATGGCAGGCAGCTTGTAACTAGATCATCTTTAAGGTCCCTTCCAATCCAAACCACTCTCTGATTTTATGACTTTGGAGAACTCAAGCTGGGATTCAAATGAGAAGATATGAGGACTGGAGCAGGAGTGTAGATTCTTGTGTTGACAGTGCAGACACAGTAGCTCAGCTGTGCTGAGGCATGGGACTGCCCTGTACCAGCACAGGATAGAAGGTGTTGGAGCCTGGAAAGGAGGCAGGAGCTGGAAAAGAACAACTTGCCAAAAGACAAGCCAGTGTAGCAGATGGATCATAGAATCAGTCAGGGTTGGAAGGGACCATGAGGACAGCCTAAAAAGTCCCTCTCCAACTTTCTTGCAATCCCCTTCAGATACTGAAAGGCTACAAGAAGGTCACCTCAGAGCCTTCTCCTCTGCAGACTGAACAGCCTCAAGTCCCTCAGTCTCTCCTGATAGGAGAGATGCTCCAGGTGAAGACATGGAAGAAGAATACAATCTCAGAAACACCAGGAAGCAAGGTTTTGAGAACAGCTGATGGTGTAGCAGCTAGCTAGGGAAGAAGCTGTACTTGTATCAATCCCATCTAACAACCATAGAGATGATGCCACAACGTTCACTCTACACCCTGAGCTGCATCATGAGAACCATTGCCAGCAGGGCAAGGGAAGAGATTCTGCCCCTTTGCTCTGCTCTCCTCAGATCTCACCTGGAGTCCTGGAGCCCCCACCACAAGAAGGACATGGAAGTGTTGGAGCCAGTGCAGAGGAGGCCACCAAGATGCTGAGAGGGCTGCAGCAGCTCTGCTGTGAGGACAGGCTGAGAGAGTTGGGGCTCTGCAGCCTGGAGAGGAGAAGGCTTCCAGGAGAGCTTGGAGTGGCCTTGCAGGATCTGAAGGGGGCTGCACGAAGGCTGGGGAGGGACTATTGAGAAGGTCTGGGAATGGTAGGACAAGGGGAATGGGTTTGAAGTGTNAGAGTCTATGATTTAGCTGAGGCTAAGGCAGTGCCTTGTACACGAGATTGCCATCACTAAAACAACACATGGAAGCCTGGGTAAGAAGAAACTTTGCAAATCACAGCTCCTGAGCAGAGAAAATGCTAACAAATGGACATCCCTGTGAAAAGGAGAAGTTGGATCTAGTAATTAGCAGAGCTGACTGCTAGGTATGCTCAATTAGGAGTGAATGTGCAGACTTTTACTGAGAGAGCTTTAGTCGTGCTCAGCCCTGCTGCCTGTACCATACTGCTGCCATACAGATTAGCTAAGCACAATATTAAAAGTGCAAAAAAAACAGAACCAAAAAACCTGTGATATGAGAGTTCTGACATAAAGAGTCCCTGAAAAAGCAGCAAGCAGAGCACACATTGTCTGTGCCATTCAGGAGCCAGTGGATCTAATGGTTCACTTACTTTAAAACCTGCTTCGGAATAATTTGGCACATCTCTAATTTTAACAAGCTTCAGTGGGATTAGAGAAAATGCAGACTTTGTTTACATCAATTAACACTCAAAGATGTACAAAAGGACTTGTTAAGTGCATTTTATGAGCAAGAAAGTAACAAAGAGAGAGAGTTTGTCCCAACCAAGTAACTCTACGGCTCGCGCGGATCGACAGAGTTGCTTCCGAAAGGCAAAACCCAACCCCCCCAGCAGCTGAAGTGCACTTGCAGAGAGGCAGATGAGTGCTTTTAATCACACCAGCAGATACAAACCCACATTTGCAGTAACTGCACAGCCAGTTTTGCATGCCTTCACTTGACAACAATCACTGCTTTCCTCCACGCACCACATACACAGTCACTGAGTTCAGCAGCAAAGCAAAACTGCTGCAGCTCAGCTGACAAATACTTTGGTTGCTGCTGTACTGTTATCAATTATTATTATTATTTCTCTTTCCCATTATTTTACCTTGACTGATTATAAGCACTCTGCTCTGTATGTGCTACAGAGCTGGAAAGAAAATCTGGATGGCTTCCAACCCAGCAAGAACCATCCTCAGAGATAACAAACAGACAAATCACAAAGTCCTCATCAAAGCTTTGTGAATGGTAAGGGAATTACTAAAGATACCAAGAGGGAAGGGGGGAAAAAAAGCAGGTAGAAGGAAGAGATAGTTTCAAATGTGAGAGGACTGCACTATGGTATACATTCTGCTGTAGCTAGCACCTCTGCTATGAGGATGAGAGTTGGGGTTGCTCAGCCTGGAGAAGAGAAGGTTTGGGGGAGACCTTCTTGTGGCCTTTCAGCATTTAATGACAGGAAAGTTGGGGACAGACATTTTAGCAGGGCCTGCCGAGACAGGATAACAGCTGGTGGGTTTGGACTAACAGAGGGATGTTCAGATTAGGCAGAAGGAAGAGGTGGTTTCCAGTCAGGGTGGTGAAACACTGCCCCAGGTTGCCCAGAGAGATGGTAGAAGTCCCATCCCTGGTAACATTCCAGGTCAGGTTGAACAGGGCTCTGAGCAACCACCTCTAGTTAAAGCTGTCCCTGATGACTGCAGCGAGGCTGAACTAGGTGGTCTCTAATGTTCCTTCCAACCCAAAACCATTCCATGAGTCTGTGATATCAGCTCTACCTTCTGACAGATTCAGTCCTTTTGGTGGTGAAGTTTGTGCCCCCTGGCACAATTTCCAGAGATCTCTGTGTGTGTGTGTGTGTGTGTGTGTGTGTGTGTGTGTATGTGTTCAAATCTCTGAGTAACATAGGAGAAGCTGCTGGGTTTTAACTCCCTCAGGATGGGTTGCTCAGAGGGAGCAGCACCCTGGAACCTTTCCCCTCTGATAGCTCAGCAATTCAAGAACTGACATGACCACAAATCATAATGTTTAGGGCAGCAAGGTTGGGGAGGGGCCTGGAGCACAGCCCTGTGAGGAGAGGCTGAGGGAGCTGGGGGTGTGCAGCCTGCAGAAGAGGAGGCTCAGGGCAGAGCTCATTGCTCTCTGCAGCTACCTGAAGGGAGGTTGGAGCCAGCTGGGGTTGGGCTCTGCTGCCAGGCACCCAGGGACAGAACAAGGGGACACAGCCTCAAGCTGTGCCAGGGCAGGTCTAGGCTGGATGTTAGGAGGAAGTTGTTGGCAGAGAGAGTGATTGGCATTGGAATGGGCTGCCCAGGGAGGGGGGGGAGTGACCATCCCTGGAGGTGTTGAAGCCAAGCCTGGCTGGGGCACTCAGTGCCATGGTCTGGTTGCTTGGCTAGGGCTGGGTGAGCTTGGAGCTCTCTTCCAACGTGCTTGGTTCTAAGTTCTCAGTCACATTTCAAGCAGAGCCAAGAGGCCTGGACACTGTATAATTCCATTTTTGCCACTCTAATAGCCTGCCACCTTAATTAGAAGTGACACCCTGAGGCTGGAGCTGCTCACAGGAGCTGTCAGCAGTGGGAGCAGTGGCCACTCAGGACACAGTTGCCCAGCCCTGTGATGCTGCAACTTCTCCCTCCTAACAGGACAAAATTAAATCTTCCCAGCTGATAACAAGGCTCTTACTACACTAGCAGTGGTGAGAGGTGGCTCCGTGGGAGCAGTGTGGTCTGCTCAAATGCTGCAGATCAAAGGTCTATTGAGCTGCAACAACAAATAGAATCAATCTCTTCAGCTGTTTTCTGTGTTCTTAAACTTGCAGTGGCACAGTGCAGAGAGGGACTTAACAAAGCTCAGATGAGCAATGCCATGGGTTGGACAGCCCAGCCCTGCTCCAGCCACAAGACACAGTGGAGACTTGTTCCAACCCAGAATCTGTCAGGTGGAGACACCTTCAGACTTGGGCATGAGGACATTCAGAATGGAGATCTTGTGAAACTGCATCTCAAACACTGCCTCAAATTCTGCTGTCCCCAGCAGGAGGAGGACACAGAGCTGTTGGAGTGAGTCCAGAAGAGGCCACAAGGATGCTCCAAAGGCTGAGAAGCTCTGCTGTGAGGATAGGCTGAGGGAGCTAGGGGTGTGTAGACTGGAGAAGAGAGGACTGCAGGGGGACCTAGAGTTGCTTTCCAATACCTGCAAGGATCCTGCACAAAGGCTGCAGAGGAACTTTTCCTGAGAGTGTCTAGATACAAGACCTGGAGGAATGGTTTGAAGCTGAAGGAGAGTAGGTTTAGACTGGATCTTAAGTTCTTCAGCATGAGGGTGGTGAGACTCTGGAGTAGGATGCCACGGGAGGTTGTGGATGTCTCCACCCTGGGGTTTTTCAAGTCCAGTCTGCTTGAAGAACTGAGCAGCTGAGTCTGGTTTAAAAGTGTCTCTGCCCATGGCAGGCAGTTTGGAGTAGATGAGCTCTGAGGTCCCTTCCAACTTGAGCATTTGTAGGATTCTAGGAGATCATTCATTTAGCCATAGCTAAGGGGAAGTGCTAGGGACAGGGAGAAAACCTGCAGCTGACTGCAGAAAGTAACTTAAGTTGCTCAAATTTCAGTGATCACAGCTCTGGCTATGCCCTCTGCCTGCTTAACTCTGCTGCCACTTCAAAAGCTGTGCTGCTGCTTAACTGCAATGGTTGTGCCAACTGAGAAGCAAGGAAACAGTGTGGCCAGCAGGGCCACACTGGCTGCATGGCAAACATCATTCTTTAAGGCAGGCAGGAGGGGATAAAACTCTTTTATAGAAAGAGAACAAAGAATCCAAGGACTAGAGGAATTACACAACATCAAAAGCTATTTCAGATGCAACTGATTTATGGTTGGACTTGATGATCTTAAACTCTTTTCCAACCAGATTTTAGGAAAGAGTGAGAAGGTAGGAAATGCTCCTCTGAAGTGAAGACAATCAGGTTCTGATGGGAACCAAGGGAAAACTAAAATAGTTTAAAGCATAGCTAATGACACTGCAGGTAGCATCTTTCACTGAGTGCTCAAGATTTGGGACAGGCTGCCCAGGGAGGTGGTGGAGCTGCCATGCTTGGAGGCATTCAAAAAAAATCATGTAGACATGGCACTGTGGGGCACAGTTTAGTGGAGCATGATGGTGTTGGGCTGACCATTAGACTTGATGATCTTTTTCCAACCTTTATGATTCTATGCTTTAAAGCAAATACTGTTTCCATCCCACAGACCAACAACCATGCTGGGACCTGGAGTCTTGTTCCTGGTAACTGCCACCCAACAAGTGGTAGTTACCAAGGCTGGGAAGGCCTAAGAGAACAGCCATGAACATATTTAATATTGAATTAATTGAGTTTATAAAGGCTACCTGATATAGCCCATAAGTATTTGGATGTCAGCAACCAGTTCTTCACCATAATTTTTGGTACAAAGCAATTAAGTCAGAGATGGTTTTTACAGACAGGCACACAAACAGACCTTTTTGGGTGACCCATGCTTGGAGGGTTTGTAAGGAGGTGAAATGCTGAGCTCTGCCAAATGTTTGGGTTGTGATCAAACTTTTTATCTAGCTTTGATAACTGCTTTATACCAAAAATTAAGTCAGAGATGGTCATAGTGGCTTCCTCCTTGAAAAGAGAGAACTGGAGGAAATTACTTTGAACTACAGCAGATGGAGATTGGGTGTTAGGAACAAGTTCTTTACTGGGAGGGGGGTGGAGCACTGGAAGAGGTTGCCCAGAGAGGTAGTTGAGGCTCCATCCCTGGATATATTCAAGGTGAGGCTGGACAGGGCTGTGGGCAACCTGATCTAGCTAAGGATGTCCCTGCTGAGTGCAGAGGGAGTTGGACTGGATGAGCTTTGAGGGTCCCTTCCAACCCAGACCATTCTGTGATTCTCTGAAATCAAGGACTCAGTATTTGGGAGCACTTTAGTATCAGAGTCCAAAACTGCTGTAGCCTTCTGGTCAGAGAGAGTTCAGAAACAGCCTTTGGAACAGTTTAAAGGTACCAGATATGTTATGTGCTTGCTCCAAAAGATTTCTTCATTTCTCCCTTGTCTTGCTTTGGAGGTCCCTTCCAACCCAGACCATTCTGTGACTCTGTATTAACATTAATATAGAGGTGTATCAGAGAAATGATGAGCTAGTTGAGGATGTCCCTGCTCACTGCAGAGGGGATTGGACTGGATAAGCTTTGGAGGTCCTTTCCAACCCAGAGACCATTCTGTGACTCTGTATTAACATAAATACAGAAATGTATCAGAGAAATGATGAGTTAAAGCTGAGGATGTCCCTGCTCACTGCAGAGGGGTTGGACTGGATGACCTTCGGGGGTCCCTTCCAACCCCTAACATTTGGTGATTCTGACTCTGTGAAACCTGACCTCAAAATGCTCTCTAAGCAAGCCTGCCTATAAATAAGCAACACCACAGCAGGTACAGATAAATTTCCAGTAGGTAGCCAAAGGCTGGGCAATCTAATAGCAGCTTATCACTGACTGCATGCTGCACAACAATTCAGGGTTTGTTTTCCATTAGCAACCACCTCAAATTACATGAAAGGGAGAAAAAAAAAAAGTTCCCTGGATACAGACATGAGATATTTATCAGCCTTATGTCTGCTCAGTCACTGCTCCTCTAAGAAAGTCCACTAATTAAATACTCCAGAAGTGATTAAAACACTTCTTTAGAACTTATTGGCACCTGTTAATTCACTGACCCTACGAGGCTGTGGCAGTAAATGTCTCATTTGATCGCTTCTATTACCAATAAGTCAGCAGCTTAAAGACAAAGGAGACATGATGCAACTTCATGTACCACAACATTGCCTTAAAACACAAAAGCTGGTATCCAGAGGCAGAGAAGCAGAGCATTAATGTAGACAGGGCAGCACAAATAATCTATTTAACCTAATCTTTTAATTACAGGAAACATCTCGTAGCAAGACATACAAGAGCAATGAAATGACCCAGAGCTAGAAATCAAGATGATGTATTTGTGCATGTGAAAGTAACAGCAGCAGAATTCATAAAAGAAAACCTCCCTGGGCATTATTATCTTTCCATCAGGATATATTGTCATCACATTAAGAGCAGGAGAAAAATGATTTTAAATGTGTTATCAAAATATCCCCCCCCAAAAAAATGTAAAGTAGAGGCTAAAGGGAAAGAACCCAGGAGCAGGGCAAGGTAAAATTAGAGAGAGGGGGAAATGCAGGTGAAAAGGATGTTTGGATTAATACAAAAGGAGCATCTTAAAGTGGGGGGGAGGGAGGGAAGAAATGAGGAACAGACCCTAATAGCTTGCCATAGCACAGCACCTACTCCACGAAGCTGCAGGGATTTTGGTGTCATTATTTACTCAGGAATGCACTCCTCAGCCAGGAGAGGTGTTCAAATCTGGCCCTGCTTGGGCACTATGCAAATCTTCTCCCACTCCTCTGCAAGCTTTCAAGGAGAGCTGGCAAAGAGTCCCCTGAAGAGTCCTGGCAATGCCACACACTGCGGTGGGAAACGAGCATCTTGCAAAGAACCCCTGAGATCCTCCTGCCCCCTCAAATCTGCGCAAGTGGAGAAGTGTTGCCTGGAAGGGGGAGCGAGACAGAGTGAGTGTGTGTGTGTGTGTGTGTGTGTGTGTGTGTGTGTGTGTGTGTGCAGGAGAGGGAGCAAAAATAATGCTGGTAATTATAAGAGAGTCCTGAAACACCAGGAGATGGAGAGAATAATTGAGCCTTAAGAAGAATAAATTGTACTCTCCTCAGCATGTATAACATTTCCCTCTTCCTCACTGGTGATATTTTGACCCTTTCTTCAGATCTTTTTACCTTGCTACATGTAACTTATTACCAAATGTTTGACAGGGCTGAGAGCAGCCCTGAGGAGCAGGCCCTGGGGGTCTGGGTTGGTGAAAAGCTCAACAGGAGCCTGCAGTGTGAGTGCAGCCCAGACAGCAACTGTGCTGGGCTGCAGCAAGAGCAGTGTGGGCAGCAGGGCAAGGGAGGGGATTCTGCCCCTTGGCTCTGCTCTCCTCAGACCCCACCTGCAGTCCTGGGGGCAGTTCTGGAGCCCCCAGCACAGGAAGGACATAGAAGTGTTGGAGCCAGTGCAGAGGAGGCCACCAAGATGTTCAGATGATTGTAACAGCTCTGCTGTGAGGACAGGCTGAGAGAGTTGGGGTTCTGCAGCCTGGAAAAGAGAAGGCTTCCAGGAGACCTGGAACTGGATGATCCTTGAGGTCCCTTCCAACCTTACCATTCTATTATTTTTTGATTCTATGATAAAATTGCCTTCCCTTGCTTTGATCTTCTGCTACTGGATTGCTTTCTCCCTACTCCCTCCACGCAGCTCCTCACTCCCACATTTGTTTTCCCCATTTCTTTGTTTACATTCCATTTCACCATATTTCTTCACACTTCTCTACAGGGGTACAAGAGAAGGCTTCCAGGAGACCTTGGAGTGGCCTTCCAGGATCTGAAGGGGGCTACAAGAAGGCTGTGGAGGGACTATTGATAAGATCTTGCAATGCCAGGACAAGGAGTAATGGGTTTGAAGTGGCAGAGGGGAGATTGAAAGTGGATCTTAGGAGGAAGTTGTTTGCAGTGAGGGTGGTGAGACACTGGCACAGGTTGCCCAGGGGGGTTGTGGAGCACAGAATCACCCAAGGATCACGTTGGATGATTCTGTGCTCCACAACCTCCCTGGAGGAGTTCAAGGCCAGGTTGGAGGGGGCCTTGAGTGACCTGTGCTAGTGGGAGGTGTCCCTGCCTATGTCAGTGGGTTGGAACTGGATGATCCTTGAGTTCCCTTCTAACCTGACCATTCTATGAATCTAAGTTATGTTCCAACACACATCACTCTCTCCCAGTCCTTACTCTGCACTTTTTCACTGTATCATGTAGACTTTTCATTTGTTTGTCATTCTGAAAACAAACAAACAAAAATACAACCACAACCCAAACCACTGCAAAGCAAAGTGTGTGCAACAGTGAAAACATTTTCACTCCAACTGCAGCTGAGTTGTGCTGCCATTGTTTCCCAACAGGACTTGCATTTCCAAACTTGGGAATTCCCATCAGTCTGTTTGACAGAATTTTCCTGTTGGTTTGGGGTTTTGTTGTTGTTTTTTTCCCCCCTCCTTTCACAGAAGTTGTACATTTTTCAACTGCCAGTAACACACCACTACAGAATTTCCCAGGAGTAACAGCTCGGTTTGAGGGACTCTTAGTCAAAAGCCTGAGTTCCAAAAGGAGAAAAAAAAACAAAACACCATTTGAAACAGAAGAATCAAACCTGATTATTTGCACTCCATAAATCACAACAAAACTACAACCAATGCATTTTCCAAACCTTGCTGGAATTATTATTGCTTACAGGAACTGTTGCTGGATGTCCTTTCTCGAGCGCCGCTTGGCAGTCCCGCCAGCGCCGCACAAAATGTTTGCTTCATTTGAGGTTGCAAATGTAATTATTAAAAGTGTGATTCCAAATGAAAATAATAAAAACAACCACCAAGACAATATATATAGAGAGAGGCATGCAGGGAAGAAAGAAAAAAAAAAAA
>VWYK01035842.1:0-16620 GCA_013399775.1 Semnornis frantzii
GTTTTCATGTTGCTGCTCTGTATGTTTGGTTTTGCAGCTTTTTTAATAATGCAGTACTGCTGTGTGTTAGAGAAGGCAGGGTCAAATAAATGGATTTTGTGTTTAGGGACATATTTGTTGTTTAAAGTTGCTGGGAAGTTAATTCTCAGCCTTTGCTTTGGCTTCTGAGGAAGCTTCTTGTTTCACACACAAATGTGGGCACGAGTGCACAGATGGTGTTTTCATTGTAAAGGCTTAAGGTGTTTTCTAGACAATCCAGGTTATGAGGCACCTTAAATTCTATTACTTGGTCCTTACCTCCAGTGAAGATTTGTACAAAGGTAGTGTAGAAGTGAAGAATGTATGAAGTGCAATTCATGGGTTCTTAGGTGGAGCCTCCTAGATGCTGAGGACTTTTTCCCTGTAGAAACCTTATTGTTGAGAGGTAATGATGAAAGTGTGAGGAATATAGATCAGGCCAGATCAGGAAGGTGAAAATTTTCTACTCGGATGAAAAGAGGAGAAAACATTCCTTGTGGTTTGTAAGTTACAGAATAACTCAGACAGTTGCAGATGTGTACATTGTACTTCCAGCTGTAGTGAATGTCTCTTTAGCAGCAGACCCTGTAACTCTCCCCTTATCTGTCTTGCTTGGCTGAGCTTTACCTCACTGGTGGGATGCAGCATATAGTCTCACCCAGGCTCCAGATTGTCATTATGATGTTGGTAGATAATGAAAGATAGATATATCCTGGTTTCTCGTGCTGTATTTCTTTGTACCTTGCCATGTTGAGAGAACCATCAGCAGCCATCTAGTCCCAACACCTGCCTATAACAGGAATTCCTTAGGGTTCTCCCCACCTAGTCTTGAAGACCTCCAGAATTGGAGATTCCACCACTTTTCAGGGCAGTCTGTTCCAATATTTGATCACTGTCATGGTGAAAAATACCATCAATTTCCTAGTATGTAATCCATGTTCCAACTAGTTGGGTTTTTTTTTTTCTTTTTTTCTTCTCTTCTTGTCCTATTGCCAGGCTTTCCCAAGAAGGTTCTGACTCAATCTTTTATGTCCTCTGATCAGGTAGATGCAGACAGCAGTAAGGCCTTCCCTTCGTCTTTTCTGTTTAAGACTGAACAGGCCTAATTCTTTCAGCCTCTCTTTGAATGTCATATTCTTCTGCTCCAACAACTTGATATTCCTCTTCTGCACTCACTCCAGTACATCAGATGTCACTGTTTTGGGCTTGTTTGTTTTTTGTATTGTTTGGGGTTGGGGTGTTTTTTTTTTTTGGTATTGAAGAGCACGAAACTGGACACAGCCTTCCAGCTCTGTGCTGATGTACTCAGGTGTCCTGGTTGGTTTGCTGAGTATTGCAGATGAAAGAAACACTGCACTGACTGAAGGTGAAAGGTCATTCACTAGGTAGCTTCACAATCTGTGTGAGATCAGGAATAAGCTATGTCAGATATAGAATGTCTAGTATTTTTTTTCATGCAGTGTCAGTTTCTCTGGCTTTTTTTGTCTTCCCTGTATTCACTTGAGATACTTTTATAATGATGTGTGCTTCAGTGTCCACAGTGCTGTACATCAGTGAGGAGTCTGGGTTTAATTGCTGTGGAACCAGCATGTGCTTTAACTTTCAGCTGAATCTAAGCTGTCCTTCAGTGATGCAGTTCCATAGATGAACATGTCATGCAGGCTGGCATACAGGTTTAGAAAACATTGCTGTCAACACGTGGAACTGGTAATTCTCTTACTTTAAAGGATGGTAAAGTAATGTCTCAGCACAGTTTTACCAGGCATAAAAGCACCTTATTTTAAACTTGGTGGAAAACAGGGTGGTAGACCTTTTGTTATCATAAAAGAGCCTGGGCTATTAATGTTCACATCCATGCCAAATTCCATTCCAGATAACTGGTTTCTCCCCGCCGTTTCACTTAGATAGAGTGCTCTGCTTTCTGCATTAATTCGTGTTTGAAAATGATTAAATGGCACATGTATTCCATGTTAGAAGTGACTGCAGTTTAGTGGCTGACAGAACTGACCACATATTGGCTTAGTATCAAATTATTTGTGAGGCATACTTAGATTAGAGCATTATTATTGTCATTACTGTTTTGCCGTCATTTAGAGCAGCCAAATTCCGAAGCCTTTGAGAAGATGATTACAAAAGCATACAAAGTTTTTGGTATTAGTTCTGTTTGCTATACATCTTTAATGTTAAATAAATGTTTAAAGACTGAAAAAATACAGTAAAAAAAAAAAAAACAACCCTATCAATCTTTTTTTATGATATATGAGCATTGTGTTAAAAAGAAATGTGCCCACTACATTTCTATACACTGCTTTTATCCTGGTTAGCACTAAAGCTTTTAGTAAAGGCAGAACTATTTGCTCTTGATACTAAAATACTGCATCTTCCTGAGCAGAGCATGTGTCGAGCCTGAATATATCACTTTGTATAATGAAATTCCATAGCATCTAAGTCAGATTAAGTTGAATAGGAGCACTGGTAGGGTAATGTAATTACTCAACATGAAACTAGGACAAGATACTAGGACCAGTGACTCTATTTTTATGGAAGTATACAAGAAAATGTCTAATGACCATGAAATTCCTTTTGGAATTGAATTGAAGAACCTCTATCAGTAACCAATTAAGCATTTTAAAAATTATTTCCTGCTACTAACTCAAAAGGAATAATTCTTGAACTGTGTTTCTGCTTTTTATGGGGTTGCAAAATAAACCATGTAAAATAAGCTTCCCTCAAGTCATTGTCTTAGTTGAACCCCAGCCAGCTGCTCCCTTGCTCCCCTCCCATGCAGTGGGGTGGGGGAAACAGTTGGGAAAAAAAAAAGTACAACCAGTGTGTCAGGATAGACAGTTTAACAGGACACAAAAGGAAGGACAAATAATGATAAAAGAATATACAAAACAAGTGATGCACAGTACAATTGTTCACTGCCTGCTGCTGATCAACAGCTTGAGCTGGCATACCTCCCAGGCCAACTACCCCTAGTTTATGTACTGGGCATGATGCCATTTGGTATGGAATACCCCTTTGCCTTGTTTGGGTCAACTCTCCTGACTCTGTTCCCTGCCAGTTTTCTTGTGCATCCCCAGCCTCCACTGGCAGAGCAGCATGAGGTGCTGAAAACTCTGACTTGGTAAAAACACTGCTCAGTAATGACAAAAACATCAGTGTGTTATCAATATTATTCTCATTCCAAAACACAGCACTGTATCAAATGCTAAGAATAAAAATACCTTAATGCCAGCTGAAAACTGGGCAGTCACAAAGTCTAGCCCATGCTTAAAATAAAAAAGCCCTAGAATGACGAGTCTGCCTGCAAAATAAGAATTAAAAAGACATTGTTACTTGAACAAAATACCAGGCTCATCCCTGTCAGGGTGTGAGGTGTTGTCTTGTTTGGGTGGGTTTGTGTTTTGTTTTCATTGTTTGTTTGGGTTTTTTTTCCCAACAGACCACTAGCAACCGGTGGTTATTGAAGCTGGAGCTAAGTGGTTTTTAAAAACGGACCTTAACATTAACATTTTTCTTAACCAATCCCAAACCAGCTGACTAAATGGAAAAAAAACTCCTCAATTATCAGAACTCAGATGCTAGATGTTAGCTTTTTGCAACAGGCTCTGCTCTATCAGTCTCCCAGAGTTTGGCCTCAGCTGCTCCTTGGTGTTGCTGTGGTGTCTGCTCTGCTGCTGTGTGTGCACAGAGGCACTGGCTAATGTCACCAGATGCACAGTGCTTCTTCACCCAGACCTAGCCTCAAAGCAGCTCTGTTGGAATAAGTGTACTTGAGCTACAGCAGAATTCCCTCGTCCCGCCTGGTTGCTAGTGGTCTGTTGGAAAAAAAACCCAAACAAACAATGAAAACAAAACAAACCCACCCAACCAAGACAACTCTTCAGACTCTAATACGGATGAGCCTGGTATTTTGTTCAAGTAATAATGTCTTTTTAGCTCTTACTTTGCATGCAGACTCCTCATTCTGGGGCTGGCAAGCCCAGCCTGGGAGTTTCTTCTAAGTCTTCACAGGTTAATGAAGTCTGATTCTGCTTAGTTTGAGTCCTGATGAGATCAGCCTTCCTTACTGCAAGCCTGTGTGAAGTACAGCTTGCACAGTGCATTTCAGAATTACTCAGAACAGATGGCCTTACGGCTTACATGCAACTGTTAGCATCAGCTCAAACACTGCAAAAGCCTTGGTTTGAATTTCAGTTCTTACTAGGTGTTTGGCAGCACACTGGCAGGATTGACTTGTAAAGGCTTTTTGGTTTTTATTATTAAGATCCCTGGTAGTTGTAAATGCTGGAGTTTTACTTTCGTTTCGTTTTCGAGAGCATGAGTAGGACAGATCAGAACCTCTGGAGGCACTGTGTGTGATACATCAGTGTAACAGGCAAGCTACTAGGCAAAGGCCAGGCAGATGTCTACAGTGTCTTTCTGTATCTTTTTTTCTGAGGTGGTGTTGTAATCCTCATGAAAGCAAAAAAAGAATCACTAATATGAATATAGTATCTCATATGCCCTTCAGGAGAACCTTCTGCTCCTCTCATATAAGAATAATACTCCACTGACAGCTTAGGTCCTTATGTTGTGAGCTTTTCTGGAAGAAGTGAGTTGGAATAGAGCTAAGGATAAACAGGATAAATTCTGAGTGGCTGCTTTCTGCCAAATGTAATTTAAGGTGACTAGCTTTGTTTTACACCAAGATGGTTTGCACAGTCAGTTAAATCTCAGCTGTGCAGACAGCACCCTCCAGCTGAGTGTGGTAACAGCCTTTCTGACTCTGCCTGCAAAAAACACTTCTCTTCCTGCTCAGGTGAAGGAGTGGGATCTGAAGAGAGCTGTAAACACCTGTGCAAGTCTCTGAAGAGCTCAACTTTCTAAACATTGTAGAATGTCCCAAGGATAGGCACTAACAGAGCTGAACTTGGAGGCTTTGTTTCAGACTTGTGAGGCACTGGCACAGGTTGCCCAGGGAGGTTGTGGATGCTCCCTCCATGGAGGTGTTCAAGGCCAGGTTGGATGAGGCCTTGAGTAACCTGTTCTAGTGGAGGTGTCCCTGCCTATGGCAGGGGCTTGGAAATAGATGAACTTCGAGGTCCCTTCCAACCTAAACCTTCTATGATTCTATGACTTGCTCACCTGCAGCAGCCCTTTGGCCTCTTTCTAACTAGCGTTGGCAGAAGCCACAAGTATCATGACTAACAATGCCATTTGATAGTGCATGGCCTTTCATCCCTGCTCAGAGCAGAAGTGTCAGACTTGATTAAGAGAACAAAATGATGCAAGAATCTTACAGTGCAGCAGCTAGGTCTCATTGACAGCATGTGTGCAGAACAAAGCAAGTTTGGTCAAAGAAGAAGATTAGCTCTGAGCATGCACAAATTCAAGCTACTGTAATAGCTGTAGCACCTGAGGAGGACTGCAAATGTAATATAAATCTTTAAAAAAAAAAAAAAAAAAAGTGGAACAATTACTTCTGTTGCTCTTGACCTTGCATGTTCCATCAAGCATGTGCCTCCTTGCTTTTGTGCAGAAACCCTCTTCAACTGTAGCCTCCAGATGTCTCATACTGCTTCAGTGCCATCTACTGACCGATTCTTAAACTATCCACTGGTCACAGGAACGTCCTTGTTTCTTTTGTTAAAATAACTTTTAATTTCATTAAACTTCTCTGATATACCGTGTTATGTTCTGCCACAGTCCTTCTGAGTGCAAGAGAATGTTTTGTGTCCTACAGGCATTGTGATAGAGTTTCTGAGTTGCTAATAACAGCAGCTGTGCTCTTTACCATTCACAGAACAGTTTTGTGAAGCTGTTATTGTTCTGTGCTCAGTGCATATAAAGAATTATTTGTTCTGTCAAATCTTAAACTTTATGAAAAGTAGCATTAATTTTAAAACAAATGTGTATGGGAGAAAAAGACAAGTTGGGAATGGGAAGACAGGCTTACCAATCTACCAGCATTCAAGAGCTGCTATCTGCTACTAACTGTTTGCGAGCTACAACAGCAAGTTGTTGAGTTTGTACTATTTTAAATACCCTCAGTCAAGCAGCAGTTGCCTTGTTCTGCCTGATTTACTTCACCTGTAGGAAGATGCTTGGCTGAACAAAAGGATTTTCAACATGTAGAACCCAAACAGCTTAAAATGAAAAAGGATAAGGGGCAAGCCTCAGGAGTGGTGAGAGTTAGGGTAAGGTAAATCACAAATCTGTGCCATGGTATAGATGTGGTGCAAATAGAGGGCATCCAGGACTGGACTATGGCCAGGACTCTGGATCTGGGATTCCAGAACATTGTATTCCCTTCCTCACTTATGCTGTCTGCAATGGTAAGCCTAATTACAGAAGCTTTTTGCAGCTGAAGCAAATTCCATCCTAGGGGTTTTCTAATCCATTTGTTAGAGCCTACTCTTGTTTGGTTCTTAATCCTTAAATGTGCACATGAATCATCCAGGTATAAATAAATACTTAAATATAGCAGGAAGGCTAAAACAGTAAATCCAGTTGCTCTCCCACTCTGTTCTTCAAGCTCATTCTCTTCCAGTTTTCTTTTAACGGGCTTTAAAAAAGATTATTTGTGCAGCTTGTCAATTAGAGCACAAAACAACAGGCCCATGGATGTTTGCAGTCAGAACTGAATACACTGAGGAACTGGAAACCTCTGACCAGCATGCTTCGAAGCCAGCAAAGCTTGTACCAGGCCAGTTCCAGAAAAAGGGTGTATAAGGCACCTCCACCCCCAGCAGCATGTCAACACTTTGCACTGAGCTCTCTGGCATCCACAACAGGACAGAATGGTTTCTACCTCTCCTGCAGGGCTCAGAGCAGATCAAGCTCCTGTCAAAAAACAGTCATGTCTACTTTTTTCTTCAAACTGACAATGATGTTTTCCCTCTCTGACTTCATTCAAGTGGTTCAGGATTCAAAACAAGTGTTTGTCCCAGTCTAGGTTTGTGTCTTTTGCCTGAGCATCCATCCAGGCTACAGGCTGAGTGGTGTCAGACTTTTGTTCTGGTTTGCATATTCTGCCCTTGCAGTAGGCTGGTATAAAGCAAACTTTAGGACTGGAGAGAGAGCAAATACAGTGCAAAACTGTAGTCTGGGTAGTAATAAATTGTAGGTTTGCCAAGGGTCTAATGACTTCTGAGAGATGCTAAGCAACTTCACATCTCTCTGCAGCTCTGATTCAGTTTTTCTGTGATCTGTGCTAAAGCTGACTTAGTTGACTTTTGGTTCAGAACTGTATGGGCCAATCATATCTGTGTAATCAGGTTTGTGTGAATGCAGGAAGACTGCAAGCACCTACCAGAACTACAAGTTCCCAGTGTTGGTTGTTATTTGTTCTCTGCACTACTCAACCCTTTTAGGCTGCTGTTGCAAGGTAAACTCTTACTCTTTCCTACACATACATTTCTAATAGCCAAAGATGCTCCCTGCTCTGGTAGTGGGACTATTGCTGTGGGTAGAGAGAGGGGTCATGGCACAAGCAACATTTCAGAGAGTAGAGATAGATGCTTTTGCAGCACCATAAAATTTGCTGGACTGCTGCTCAACAAGTGTGAGCTGAGCTCTTCTCTCTTTTGAACTGAACTAGCAAAGAGGGTTTGGGGGCCATTTTCTTGGCAGATGTATACCTCTGCTGCTGAAGCTGCCTCAGGAACTGAAATTTCCTTTTTGTGTTCCTTTTTCAGATTCCAAGATGAACTTGGATGATTTCATCAGTATGAATCCCAACGTAGGGTGGGGCTCAGTGTTGCCCCTTCCTGACTTTGTGCATCGATTTGGCAGACAAACTGAAGGCAGCTCGTCCTTGGAAGGACAGTGACCCTAACAAAGAAGTTCTCCCTGCTTCTCTTCTGAGTGTGTGTATTTTGTTTTGCTGCTCTCGCATTGTATTTATGGTTTACATTTCTGTACATGGAAGAGGTATTTGGGAAAACAGAGTGCCCATCAGAAATACCACGAATGGAATAAATTTTTTTTAATTTTCATGATGTAAGAATGGTTTTTAATGTCAAGTCAAAGGCAGACATCCCACCATAAGCATATTACTTTTCCATCTACTGTGCCCAAATTGACAAGGGCATTTACATGTTGCAAGAAGAAAATGTGCATAAAATACTGAACAGTGTAGCTCAAATTGCTGTGTCTCCATGTTTCAGAAGTGATACACAGTACATTTATGTTATGATTTCAAGCACTTACATAAACAGATGGGATCCAGTTTAGTTACTGGCTATCAATTAGACTTCATTTAGCAGAAACCTAAAGGTCACACCCACAATGGGAACACTTTGTACACAAGATGTGCCAGTACAGTCTTGAACTCCCAAGCACTGTGTAAAACCAGGTAAGCATCTAGGTTTGTGTACTGTACAAGGGGAGAATTAAATGCTTGCCATTTCAGTGAAACTGTTGCTTGAAGAGGCAGTTGCTTTTGTTTCTTACTCTGCTTGCACATTCTCACCTGCCCTAAGTGCTTGCCCTTGGCATTTGCCAGGCCACACGGTAATTCAGGGTAGGAAGCTAAACTGACAGAAAGAAGCAGAGTTGGTTTTTTTCTGTCTCTTAGCTCCTTGAACTGGCTTGCCATGAGGTCAGACACCTGCTCTTGCTGGTGTAAGGATATTGGCAGGGACATATGGCTGGGGGGAAGGGAATGAGAAAGCTTCCTCATATACAGTTGCTTGCTGGTGAATTTCCTGAGGGGTGCTGTCAAACTGCTTCCCTGCAGAGGAACCCAGGAAAGCCATCATGTTAACTGGGTGTTTGGAGCAAAGTCTCCCACATCTTAGAAGAGTGCCCTGAATGTGGGATTACAGCAGGAGGCTAAAATGAGGTATTTAATTCTGTGGTTTTAGACCTGTTCTGCATTACATCGTAGCATACCATTGAATCACAGACTGAAAAGGGTCAGCCAATCTCTTGTCCTGTCTCCTGTTCAAATCAGGTCAGCCTGGACTACTCAGGACTTTATCAAGTCAGGCCTTGAAAGCCTATATCCATTTGTGATGGATCTCAGTCTTGGTGAGGCAAAGCACTGTAACAGTTTTAAGGGATCACTCTATTTCTAAGTACAGAAAATATGAAACCCTCAAGTACAGTTCATGTACAACTATTACATAGGTGCATTGTTATATAAATATTCTATTGCTGTGTCTTCCATCAGTTCCAGGTAATTTACTCAGCATGTTAACAGCAGAGACAGACTGTTAAACAACTGTGGGATTGATTCACTTCCTCCAGACATCTCATTCTCTCTGTTGTAATGCCTGGCTGAATGTAGAAACTCAGGCTCTTGTGTTTGCAGAGGCAGCACAAATGGTAGGCTATGCAGATAGGCTGCTACCACATGGATTCCTTGGGGACCAGCATGGACCACAGATAGGCCAGTTGTTGGGGCACTCACCTGTGGAGTGGGAGGATTGATCTGTAGTTTCTGTCTTTGAATCAATTTCAGCTCAGATTTCTAATAAACAGGTTCTCAGAGCTCTCACAAGAGGAGTCAGCTCTGGATTTAAGCAGATGCACCCATTGTAGAAGGTCTGATTTATCAGTGTTGTATGAATTGGCTTCTCTTTCTGTAGCAGGCAGGCTTTGAATGAGTGAAGACATTGCTACTTATTATTTCCAAGTGATGGCAAGGCTGGTTGTGAATCTGTACAGCAGCAAAACTTTGCCTGCTTAGCTCTGTATAGATGCTAACCTAGTGCTCAGGGCATTGCATGCACTGTCCAGGTTAGGCAAAGCAGAACCCAGAATGTGAAGATCCACATTTTAAACAAACAAGTTGGGTTAAGCACTTTTTATCCTTCAGGTGAATGCATCTCATATACACAGAGCTCCTGTGCATTGCTCAGCAGACCCTTTACTGCAGAGCATTAGGGTCTCACCCCTTCTTAACTCCAGTATGTGTTTGATTTAAATACTGAGCTGCCATCCTCAGCTGTCTTCCACTGCCTGAAATCTGTGACACAGTCTCTTAAGGGGAGGCTCAGTCACAAGAATTTGCCTGGTTTAATCTCGTCTCAGGATCGAGGCTGTTAAGGTGAGCAGTTAAAACCATTATTCAGAGTTTCCAAGTGTAAAAAAGAGACAGACCTTTTACAAATGCCTACTTTTATGTGTAGCAGGCTGTGTGTGATGATAGCTTTTCTATACTTGATCTGATCTTTTTGTAGCTCTTTTTAAAAAGTTGTCATTCCAGAAGGAAACCCAGAGAATTACTTCATCCAGTGCTGAGGAAGGTGGTGCTGTGGTGCTGTCTCTGTAGTACTTCAAGCCAGG
This sequence comes from Semnornis frantzii, assembly GCA_013399775.1. Classification (NCBI taxonomy): domain Eukaryota; kingdom Metazoa; phylum Chordata; class Aves; order Piciformes; family Ramphastidae; genus Semnornis; species Semnornis frantzii. The sequence goes on from VWYK01035842.1 coordinate 10,300, forward strand.
TGGCATTTCATCACCATTTCAGAAGGTGTGCAGTCAGAAAGGCAGAACTGAGGAATACACCAGGTACTCATTTAGGGCTCCAAATACAAGGAGGAGCTACTTGCTTCACCTTAATTAGCAGAGACCAGCCCTTTTCCTAATGTTGATTAGCCCTGACAGGGGGATTAAGTGAATTGTCCTCCCTCATTGCTTTCTGTTTCTCATTAACCCTTGTTCTGACTGTTTTGGGGAACTTGCTGTGTTTAACCTTTCTGCTGTCACCTCAGACTGACACGTGGGGTGATCTCACCCGCGTGGTTTACACACTGAGCTCCACAGCAGGTTGAAGACACAAAAAAAGGAGAAAGCTCTTTGAAGTCTACTGTCCCTGCAGAAGCAGTTTGTGTCAGAAGTACAAGCAAAGAACTTCCACTGCAAACTGATGGCAAGAAGGCAACTCTACTGCCAGACACCACTAATTATCAGCTCTGTGGTCACAGAAGTGTTTAAATACCTGAGATGAAAGTGACTATACCACAGGCATATGCAGGTAAGGGGCACACCTTATGGCAGAGTATGTCTTGGTGGACCTGGTAGGTACAGCCACCCAGCTGAAGTGGTGCTTTAGGGAAAGCCTGGTTCCTTGATGTGGAGAAGCTGAGCTTGTGCTGCTCGAGATACAAAATGATAGGAGTGCTTTGACATTTCTGCAGGGCTGATTTGCTGGGGTGCCCTGACACAGCATGTGCTCAGCTACACTCTGTGCTGTCAGTGGCCCCAAAGACTTAATCCTTCCTCTGTCCGGATGATGTCCTGATGTGTCCAGCACAAAAACCTGCTGTTACTGCACTTTTAGTGAGATTTCTTGCTACAGCTTAGCTTTCCATTCCCTTTCAGCTTTCTTTACCTTGTCTTTTCCTACAGTGAAGTCTTTTTGTTGTCCAACTATAGCCTTTATGTGCCAAGAGCCCCTAAGTGGTGGCTTTTTGGACTAGCTCACACTTCAGTCAGGCACTGAACAAAACAGACAACCCCTCCTGCCCTCAGGTCAGTTACTCACAATCCCACAGTCTCCCAGCTTCTGTATTCTGTTGGTCACTGGAGATTCTCTAAGACTTTTACTTCCAGACGTTTTAGGGCAAGTCTCATAGTGGCAGGACATCCTATCTCTCAGCTAATTCCTTTTGCCTCCATCAGGACACCCCCAGCTCCTCTGCCTTTTTTTTTTCCCTTCTTCACTGCTGCTTTTTAGTTAATAGTATTATTTATTTGATAACTAAATTATTTTATTATCCAATTTGGGACTTTGGGGAAAAAAATGCTGTTGTATTTTTCTGGCATGCACTTGTTTGACCAATGCATACATGACCAGGTCTGCCTCAAGTGAAAAACCATTTCTCAGTTGGCCAGCAGAGAGAGCAGTCAGCATTCAGACGACACGCGGCTGGGATGCTTGGCCAGAGGCACCCACCTGCGTGCTCGACCCTGCTGGTAGCTGTTACAGCTCCAAAAAATAACTGACAGCCGTGCAGAGGTGAGCTGTTACCTTGTAAGGCTGCAGCCGATGGGTTACATGCTACCCTTGACTGCCTGAGCCTCTGTAATGCCTGTACAGGTCCTTCCTGGGCATCAAGGGCTATGTGTCACTATGGACCATTTTTTAAGGATCTGCTCAGCATACACAATCCCTGCCAAAATGGGTTTATGACACCCTAGAATATCAGGCTAATTGCTTTGCTGTTAACTGTAAGGTCTTCAGAGGCTAAATTTAGGTACCTGGGATGCTGCAATCTGACCTGTGCTGTTAAGGAGGCAACGAGGCACTATGGTGCATTTGTATGATCCAGATTCCTGGATTAGAGTCCTGCCTGGAACATTTTGACCTGTGTGGCCTCCTGTCCTCACCCCTTCATTGTCCAGCTTGAGCCTCATATGTTCTGAAGCACTTTTTCTCTCCAAACATTGGCAGTCAAGCAGCCATCTCTGGAGTCCCCTTTTGTTAGAGAGACTTTGGTACAAATTTTCACAATTTTTGTCTTTTTTTTTTTTTTTTCATAGATTATAGCTTGACTGACCTGTGAAAGCTGTACCAGGGGATAGGAAGGAGGTGTGACAATCCCACCGTGCCCTTGCAACAGTTGCTGTTATCTCCCACTGAGTGCCTTGCAAAACCATTACTGAGGTGCTACCTAGGTGCTGGCTGTCCCTGGCAATGAGGACCTGCAGAGCATCACTTCACACATCACCCAGCTGAGCAGATGGCTCCAGGTCTGGTGGAGTTGCTCTCCTATGACACTTTAGATTCACAGACTTGGTGAATCTCATCTCCTCTTGAGATGAAACCTGTCCAGACATCTGTCTCTCTTCAGGTAATTACCTGCTGAGAAATTGGAGGGAGGGAATGATGGTGATTTTCTTCTCCTTTCTGGCTTCCTCCTTATGCAGAAGTTGGCCCAGTTGAGGCCAAGGTTAATGAAGCACACCCAGAGAGTGACTGTCTGGAGTCATCTGCTCAGGTTTGCTCAGCAGCTGCATGCACCCTTCCCAGTGCAGCTCAGCTCTTGTGATCATGGAGTCAGAAGGGAAGCACTTCATACAAATGCAGTCTTTCAGCAAGTTAAGTGCAGCTGCAGTAGTGGTTCTGGAAAATCTCTCCAGTCTGACCTAAGACAAACAAATATGGTTGCTTAAGTATCCTCAATGTTTCCTTATACTTACAGTAGGAAATACCTTGGATACTGAGGGCAGCTAAACCAAATCTTACTTATCTAAGGCCTCTGGCAAGTCCCTGAGTTTCTGAGTGAGCTAAGCCACTTCCTAGGCGTGAAGCATACCAAGCTTTGCTTTAGAGCAATAAAAATAAGCGTTCAAAGGACCTAAGCTGTGAACTGTCACTCACAAAGTTCAAGAGAAGCAGTGTTATTCACCTGAAACTCATTTTGAGTGTCTGGCCCTGGTGCAGAGGGAGATGAGAGGGATGTTTCTGACAAGCTGGATGCTTGACATCATATTACTTAAAAGCAGGAAACGCTCATTTGGCCTGTTTCAGTGTCACGCTGGCCTGCCTAGGTAGGGCTATATCTGGAAGCCAAACACTGCAATAAGGCAGGAATCATTATGTGTTATTTTTTTCAACCAGCCTACACAGTGAGAAGATGGTAGTTATCTCAGCCTTCTCTTCCTTTCAGTATGCAATTGTAGCTGTATGCTTCCCACCGTCTCAGCTTGGCTGCTGAAATGGCAGCACACCAGCTCCATGCTTGGAGCCATCCCCAGCAAATGTTCTCCTGCAGCTCTTAACCATTTAGCTGTAAAGATCCCTCCTCTTCCATTGTTTCCAATTGCTGGGGTGAGGCAAGAGTTTCCAGTTCTTGTTTATAGCCAGTGTAATCAGTTTGGCTATTTATACTGTACTCATCACGGAGCACTTTGCTGTATGATATGGTCACAGTTATATTTATTGCAGTATATATATATATAAATATAAAGGCCTCACAAATTGAGGAGACATCCAGAGTATTTTTCACTTGCTATGTGACATTTTTTCTTCAGCAAGGCAAACTCTTATCAGGCAAAGTAATGGTCCTGGGAAGAAAATACAGCCCTCTCTAAGTCAGGAATCCCACCAGCATTTATATATGCTTGTGTTTTTGCCTTGCATGAAGTAAATGTGACTCTTCTGTCAAGTAGCTTCTACCATTTGCTGCCTTGGTATGAATTTGTAGCATGGCCAGAAAAGTTCATAGAGTTGTCTTAGTAGAGCTGAAAGCAGAGTTTGGTATGGCCTGCCAGAAGTACTAAAAATACCTTTTAATATGCTAAGGTATGTATCTGGTGAGGAGTTGTTTTCAAATCTGTCTTTCGCTGGAGCTGCTACAAAGTAAATGGAGCCAAACCAGCTCAGTCCTGAGATGCAAAATCACCAGTACTGGGAATGGCTGCTGGGGTTCAGCCTCTCTCCTGGTTGGAGGACAGGCAGTCCCCTGCTCTTTTCCCAGGAGTAGGTTAGGAAGAGGGGAACCTGGATAGGATTGGCAGGGGCCTTCCTGCCATATTTGTCAGAGATGTTTTACTGGGAAGTTTCCTTCATTCTCATTCAACTTAATTATTAAATTAAAATAAAGAAAACAAAAAACCCAACCCAATATGCTGGGTGTTTTTGAGATCTGAAAAACCAAGTGAACAGCTTCATTCTCAGCAGAGAAGACCCACACAAGGTCCCAACAGCCTCCACTTGCCAGCCTCTCCAAGCTCACACAATGCACAGAGGTGGAATTCATGCTTCAGGGCAAAGCCTCAGCCTTCTCCGAGCCACTGCCAGAGGCTGTGTGAGCAGTGACAAAGCAGTTGCCCTCCCCAATAGCTGAAAAGCCTCAGTGAAACCTTTCTGCTGATGCTATCTGTGGCCCAGCTGCTTTGAACCGCTGCAGAACTGCATGACTATGGAATAGCTCAGCCTAGACCTGGCTGCACTGGCACAGGTCCCCAGCCCCTACCAGGAACCATGGCGTCCCTGCTGTTAGCTATCTGCAGAAGTAATGCAGTTGGAGGTAGCAGGACATTACAGGATGTTTGCTGGGCTTACAGAAATCCTCAGAAATTAGGATTATTTGTGAACATTCAATGAGCAAATGCCCTGACTTAGCAGGTGGAGCCCATGGCAAAAGCCTGCACATGGAACTTTTCCAGCAATGAGGACATCTGAAGCTGGACACATGACAAAAGCATATGTGTGGGGTCCAAGAGAGGTGTTGCCATCTCTGTCACTTGGTCTCATCTGAGATGGCATCACTGTAAAGTCCTCTGCCCTGCCTGCGTGGAGTAGCAGAGCCTGCTCCCAGATAATGCCTTAACTACTGACTGCTGTTTCAGGCTGTTCTGTGTGCAGAGCTCCAGTGGTGCAGCCGTTAGCACGGCTGGATTAGCAAGGTTTGTTTCACTCTCTCTGTAACAAAACACCACTGTGCTGTGGCACACAGGCCGGCTAGGGTTTCGCTGACAACTTAAGAAAATGAAGGCAAAGGGTGATTAAATATTAAGTGGGGTGCAAGATCTCAGCTGATGCGGTTCATCCGGTAACCTGAGGATGAGCTGGAGGTAAAAATGCCTTCCCGAGATACCTGAGAGGGTACTACAGCAACCCATCCTGGCCAGCAAGAGGAGCTCTGGGGTTCCTCCATCAGTTTCAAATGCCAAGAAACCTCAGGGGTAGCTCATGTTACTTAAGTGCGCTCATGGAGAGGGAGCAAAATGAAGACCCTTGGAATATCTGTCTCCTTTTTTATTTGAATGTCCACCTCTGTAAGTCAGACGTAATTTCTGGCTGTGCTAGACTGCCAAGCAGGCTATACTTACATAAGGCAGAACATATTCATGAAAAAACAGAAGGGAGGTTTGTGATTCATACAGAAACATTCCTTCCCCACCACAGGCTCAGCCATGTCCTAAAGCCACTCAATCCAGCAAAGCTGCTGCTGACAAGAAAATTATTGACCTTCCTTACACTGCAGAGCAGGGCTTCTGAAAGACAGCTTTTATTAATTGTGTCTGTACATCTGCATGTGCCTGTCTCTGTGTACACACTGAGACAGCTTCTTTCACAGCTGCATGTTCTGCAGTGGGTAGCAGGCACCCACCCTATTCTCCACAACCTTTCAAAAATAACAGAGAGTGGCTTAGCAATAACCTTAGCCAGCTCCTTTGGCACTTGTTGGTGCATCCCATTAGGGCACATGGGTTTGTGGGTGTCCAGCTTATCTCTAACCCCTAAGCCACCAAAGCCAGAAAGGATAGCAGGAGGACAGGAGCAGCAGAGCCCAGGCTGAGCGGTGTGGAGGGTCTTTGGGAAAGCTTTGTTGCTCTGCCATACAGATATTAATGTTTCTGGCCAGCTGACAGCACGTGTGCTGAGTGTAAGCATTTGGAGAGAGTTGCAGCCAAGGGAGAAAAGTTGTACACAAGATAAGCCAGGTCCTTGCAACAGCATCCAGCTGGGCAAGGGCCATCTCCAGTTGGTGTGAGTGGGGCCAGGCATGAGGGCCCAGAGCACCCTGAGGGAGAACCAGGCATGGACAGGAAGATGCAGCCATAGGTGGGAGGATGATGGTTTTGCGGTGGAGCAGAACACTCACACAGGTCCTCTGCAGCCTCCTGAGGCTCCTGACTGTTGGCTTATTCCATGGCCCTAGGGAAGGTTAAGAAATGCTTAAAAATACATCATTTGGGGTGTATTAGGGGTCTGAGGAAAAAGCTCGGAAGCAGTATTGAAGATGTTTGCAGTACCACTTTTGATTGCAGTGTGTTTTACACCCAAACAGCAGCTATTTTGCAAGGAATGGGGGG